>CM070620.1:56281966-56488945 GCA_036346255.1 Ampelocalamus luodianensis
GACTAATCTACACACATAATTTTCATATATCTAATCTAAACATTTAAAAAGAGAAACAATAGCCAAAGTTTTTATAGTTTGACTGCATGTGTTCCAAAATGACTTGTTTTTGTGAATTACACGGAGTAATATGCATAAGGCCAAACACACACGGCCGCACACATAGGGCAAACCACTATAGCATTACCTCTACTTAATTACTACTATGTGGCCTCACCATTGCCGCCTTTCGGAGTTCTGGGGCGCCGTCTAAGGGTGCGTTTGATTTGTTGAATGAGGCTGAACGGGATGGTTCCATTCGCGAAATAGAGTGGTTCACGTGTTTGGTTCAGGGAATGAAACCAAATGGTTCAGTACCAACTCATTCCATTTTGAGAAATATTCTGCTTAGATGTTGTACCAAAGCATTTCATAAAAAATGCCAAACCACATGGAACCAAATGGTTCAAGCTTTGCTTGATGACGTGGCAGTCACTATTTGTTTAATTTATAAGCTTTAAATGACCATATTTTCTAAACCGAGTATCCGATTTACGATCCGATTGAACCGCTGTGTTCCTTATCATTTAATCAACAAAAACAAGACCACTCTTGGCATATTTTAGTGCAAAAAATATCATGCGAGCCCCACGTATCATAACATCCCAAAGTTTAGTACAATCCAAATACAACCTCATTCATCAAACCAAACACCATCTTGAACCATCCAGAACCATCCTATCCTATCAACCAAACAAAATCATGTATCATCTTATCACACCAACCAAACACTATACTTGTACCATCTCATACAGGACGATACCATCCTACCTGTACCATCCTATCCCATTCAACCCCATCCCACCAGCCAAACGCAACCTAACACAACTACATCAAGGGCCGTGAGCTTGCCGTCATCACCTGAGGCGGCAGTGAACTCGACACGTTGGCCCTCGGGGAGCGTGTGGAAACCGTCTGTCTTGAAGGCGGAGAAGTGCACGAAGAGTGATGAACCCGAAACCCTTCAGCTCGTTGAACCACTTCACCATCCACTTTGCCCTCTCTGCCATCTCACGCACACAGTACTTGTGTACTACACCACACACGAGTGTTAGTGAATAATTGCGATGCAAGGCGGAAGCCTCGGGGACGTGTAGACCTTATTCATGGACAGCCCAAACACCCGGCTCAAAGCCTGAAAAATCCCGATAATGATAATAAAAATAAGAAAATATTTTTATTATTCCTAAAATGAATTAAATATTAATATTTATTTCAAATAAGAATTAAAATAATAATATTTCATAAAAAATACATGTTTCAAGCCAGCCTAACTATTCAAGGTCGGGCATTTCCCGGCACAGCCCGCAGTTTGAACCAGTCTAAAGACGACTTTACGTAGAGCACGAGGAGGGCAACAGGCAAGGAAGAAATAATTCACGAGACATGGAGATCTTTTGTGGCCCCGAAGTCAGTGACAGACCAAACATCTGATTGGGGGGCAATGCATGATCTGTTTCCAGCTGGGTTGATTGGTTCCAACACCTGGCATATCCGTGGGGAAGCTAACAACAATTATATCCCTACACGATCCAAATATGTGGCTGGTAACCGGACTTACCAGAATTGACCAGTGCCGAACTATCTCCTGAAATATATTAGTCGTTAAGTATCTTATGGACACATTTGGATATTACTGGTTAAGTAACCCTTAGACTGCTCCCAATGCGCATTATCTTAGTGCAGTTTCTTAGTGCATGAGGAGTGTTAGGATACTATCTTCCCAATGCATGGTTTCTTATGGTGTAGTATCTTAGGTCTTTTTAATTAATTAGATATAGAATCTCAAAGAGATAGTGTGTAGAAGATGGAAATGAGTTAATTTTCTTGACTATAACTTCGAACCAGAGCAGTCTCTTATTTAGATACTGCAACAATCTCTCACCTTATTTAATCTACTACCATCTCAGTACTTTGCCTACATGGCACCCTTAAGATATTGGCTAGGGTGGAGCATTGGGAGCAGCCTTAGGGATACATTTGGTTAGCAATCGATATCTTCAAGATACGATTGGTTAGTTAATAGTTCGGTTTTGTAAAAAAGGATGTATCATTTTAACCCGAAGGAGGCAAGAAACAAACAAACAAGTTCCTAGTATCTTCCCCTCTTCTAGAACAAGCCTCAGAGCCTCAGCGGTAGCATGGCCGACTGTTGATGAATCACTATAGATCTTACGAAATAAATGTCAAGGACATGGCTCTCAAGACTATACATGAAGAGACAACGGTTTTTTTAGACAGGTTCAGGCATTCGCCGAAGAGAATAATAACCATATTCATGTGTTCTTCTACTGAATGGGATTACAGAGTACAACGAGCCACCGAACTAAGTTTAATGGCTTATGTTCATTTTTTTTACCTCTCCCTCTGTCTGTCAGCACCACCCTTTGTAAAGCATTTGAAGAGGTGGTAGTTGTTGTGTGTTAGGAGGCGCCTTGACTGCTGTTTGAATACACTCATGGATGAGGGTTGCTGTCAGTGAGACATCCTCCTGCACGTTCGCTATGCGATTATTGCCAGAGACGGAGAGAACTATGTGCGGTTATCTCAGAGATAACACGCACATGTATTAACTATCACACATAAGTGAGCATAGTGTACAGAGTCCCTAGTCAATAATATTCATGTGTCTGTGGGTTTTATCGACCATAGGGTGGTTGTGATTCTACTTGGTCGTAGTAGATCTTACGACCATGCGGTGGTCGTAACCTGAACTGGTCGTTGCATGTATCATCGAGCAGGGGTATACTTGAGGGATATTTAGAATACCATTATCAAAAATAAAAATTACATATAATTAGTTTCATTTATTGAGGATTATTGAATCCTTGTCGTCTAGCCCCCCACTTCAAGTGAAAGTGACTTACTTGAGAAGATGTCATAGAATTGTAGTTGGAAGGAAAGCTTTTCCGACGAGTATTTCTTTTGACCTGAAGTAGACTTGGCCAAGGAAGGTATTTTTGTTTGAGTTGTAAAAACAATTTCTTTTTTACCGTGTGAATGGAAAAAGAAGACGAAGGGTCACCCATGATGTTATCCATTGGGAACCGTTCCCGAAGGATTTTAATCGTTGGGCTTCTCCTTGAATTCTACCACGAATTGATGGTTATAAATAACCACTAAAGGAGCAGAAACAGGAGAATTACTTTCCCCGTCGTTTCATTTCCCTTCAACTCTTGCTTTCTTCACCGCTTCTAGAACTTGAAATTCTTTCTCCCAAATCTCTTGAATCTGAGCAAATGGTTGGATCCATGTTTAGGTGGGAGGAAACAAAGATGGGCATGGAGAAGATGGCCACCTTTGTTATTATCGAAAAGAACTTTCCAAGATTTTTGTGAAAGTAGAAGAGAGTAGAGGGCGAATGGTGGACGTCAGGCGAGAAGGACAAGATTGTCATCTTCAAAGCTTATTGCGAGTATGGACTTAGACTACTTTGGTGCCCTTTCATCACAAGTACAGTCGTAGAAATGAAAAAAATCATGGAGAATGATTTCAAGTGGACGAGGACATATTGCTCCATGGATTGAAGTCCTCATTAATTTGATGGAAAAAAAAGATCCCAATGAGTAGGTGAGCACTTCACTATCTACGATGTGTAACTTCCGATCAAGTCTGAAGTTTGTATTAGAAGGATGCAACATGCTGGACAATTGCTTACTAGTTTAGTGAGAACTCAAAGTGTACTAACATATCCTCTACATTCTTCCAATTAAGGCCAATTTCGACCACAATAAAGAATAAGCCTAAAGAACTTGTCGAAAAGACTAGACCAGTCGGAAGAAAGGATACAGAAGAGATTGTAGCTAGGGTTTCCTTTTGAGTAATTTGTAGTACTATGTAAAGACATATTTAATCTTTTGGAATGTATAAAGCTTCATTTTCCTACAAATTGTCTTTTTGAGTAGTTAGTAAATCATAAAACAAAATAGAAATGAGAAATAAAAGTAAAGACCAAGGAATAAAAGTCATTCTTATAACTTTATCCTAGCCCCCTGTCGGGACCCGAATATGCAAATCTGGACCCTTTGTGTATTATGAACTAGTCACATGATAAATAGCTAGCTCACACAGTGACAACATCGATGAAAATCATATCCATACAACAAAATAGCTAAGAAATAAGCAAATTATTATTAAATAGTAGCAGTAGACCTTATAGTCAAAGTTTACATAGTTTACCATGCAGAGCTTAAAAGACAAACATAAGCCTTGTAGCGGAAATAAGATAACTTGTGTTGGCCATTTAACATGCCCGCAAGCAATCGAGTGAGGAGCACATCCTAGTTTACATAGTATTCAAAGTACCCCTCCTCGTAGAACTCTGGATTTCCGGATTCTTCCTCAATTTCTCAACAACTGATCAACAAGGCATAAAGTTGTGAGTACATAAAGTACTCAGCAAGTCGTAGAGAATAGTATGCAATTAATATTCATGCAAGGCTTGAACAAGGTATAGCTGTATGGTTATTTTATAGAAAGCAATATTGATAGTAAATATAGTAAATAGATTGTAAAGCATAATTGAAAAGATTATATAAATAAAGTAAACAATTGCTTTGAAACAACTAGTGAACTACACGTTCACTTCCCAACCAACAACCAGTGAACTACCCATTCACTGCCCATCCATTCCACCATCCAAACATTTTATGAAAACTCTATACCTCGTGTGAAATCCCGAGGCATTGTCCATAACCAGGGACACGACTGTTCAAATAGTTTTAACACTCTGCAGAGGTTGTACAGCTTTACTCACAAGAGATAATCAACTTAATATATCGGCCAAGGCACGTTTCTGTAGGTGTGCGACTAAGTGATTATCATAAGGCATTTACAAAGTTATGTCTTAACTCATGTTTGCCCGCTAAGGTTTCACAACCGAATGGACCTCGTGCCCATTCAGGGCCCCCCTCTTGCGCCATTGTGAATATCCCTCACATAATCACTACAAGAAAAACAGGCATATAGCA
Source organism: Ampelocalamus luodianensis (assembly GCA_036346255.1). NCBI lineage: Eukaryota > Viridiplantae > Streptophyta > Magnoliopsida > Poales > Poaceae > Ampelocalamus > Ampelocalamus luodianensis. The sequence continues at coordinate 56,286,976 of CM070620.1, forward strand.
GCGTATGTCCGGCAACAAAAAACCACAAGCGTTGGCTATACATCTGCTACGCCTACGCTTGAAAGCTACTTGCCCATGACCTCCCACGGCCAAATAAAACTACCCACATCTAAACTTATCCTGAGAACAACCCATCCTATCTCCTTCCTTCCTCTCCCTGTTCCTCTCAAAAATAAAAAAAAACCCCTTTCCTCATTATAGGGTTTCTGGTGGAGCACCGATCTACTAATCTGCACGATGCCAGCCTGAATCCCTTATCCCTCCCCACCATCTTTCTTTTTGTAGGGTTGAGTCCGCGGCTGCATCACTACGCACGGCGGCGGCCCGTGAAAGGGTGATGGCGGCGCGGCACGCAAGCATGGTGGTAAGCCATCTCTCTCTCTCCCTCTCTCTCGCATTAGATGGATTCTTTGCTTAGAGGAAAGGCAGATTAGATGGATTCATCTAGATCTGACCTGTTGTGGATTGATGTGGATTTAGTTTTTGTATCTGACCGTGTGTTCTTAAGCTGGATTAAGCCATGGTAGTATTATCAAATATCCAAGATGCAATATTCCATGATCAAGTTAGGTAGATATTGGTTGGTCTTTCTGCAGCTATTAATTTTTTATGCTTGAGCAGAAATGGGAAAGCTTGTGCTTTTACCGTTCCTCCAGATGTGAAAATGTTAGGTGTTATGACACTTTCAACTTCCAAAGTGCCAATTGCACAAATATCCTTATGCCAATTTGTATAGATACAGTACCAATTGCAGATGAACAAGTAATGTGCTAATTCAATGAGGTAAGATATAGAATACTAGTCATTCACTTTTAAATATATACTGAATATTACTGTGCCAGTATATTGAAAGTTTCATTGTTAAAACCAACGTACTCATGTTCTATTTTTGTATTAAACACACATTTAGAATATTTGTACAACAGTATTCCTTAACAGGTTAAAGAATGAGAAAAGCTGACCTTAATACTTGATATTTAATATATCTCAACCACCACAAGAATAGTTTGACAATAGCACTTGATGGAGCAATTTTTGGTATCTTGGTTAATCCCAATCTCTCTTAATTCTCTCTTTATATGTATATATGATGTCTCCCTGTAAAAAATGTATGTATATTAGCCTAATCCTGATATCGCATTTATACTATGCAAGGATCCTATGTTAGGTCATTTTGCTATTTACCAATGAATTGGCTTATGGAGGACACTATCCTTGCCATCTTTTACCATGATTCATCCAGTTGGGGCAGCGAAGGAGGAGCAGGCCCCCCTGAGGAGCAGAGGATGCAGAGTGGTGACTTCGAGATTAGCTCGTGGTCTCTATCAATGGTCAGCTCCCTCTCTCTCTCTCTCTCTCTCTAGCTTTTCCTTTTCTCTTTGCCTTTGTTTGGAGACAATGCATCACATAATACTGACGCACTCGTGCTTTTTGCCATGTTTAATTAGCCAGGAGAAAAAGTTTGTGTTAATTCGGAGATGGTAATATGAGTTTTACTACCGTTGCAACTTTTCTAATTTTCAATTACTTGTGCCTCACTGTCTTTATAACCAAACTTTTGCCTCACTGTTAAAGGGCTCATTAAAAGATTTTTTTGTTTTTCCTGCGTTTTCTTTCTTCCATTCACTTAAAATAAGCCACTTCCCACCATTTTTTCAAGAATAGAATTGAAATTTAAACTGACTACTTCAAACTGTTGAAATTTGTGGTTCTCTCAAATTTGGATTAAAATTTTGGTGGCATCTCTTTAAAACAGTGTGATAGCTCACCTTATTATCTGCAAAGTTTGATTCCATAAGTATTTTATTACTGTTCCTTTCAGTAGGTATTGATTGATTATTGTGTTTAGTACACCAAGGAGATATACCCAAATATACGTACTTTTTGTAATTTTCTATTCAGTAGATTAGTGTACCACTCCAATGGGTTGCAGACTTGTTATTGATCTCAATTTCACTTTGACCGATTTGATGCATTTGACCAGCCAAGGAAATGCCATTACCAATCGCTCAGGTAACTGAACTTAGTTGGTCAAAAATATTAAGCCTGATTGGTAGGTGAACTAATAACATTTTTGTAAGTATGTACATTGACACACAATGTACTTTTGGAAAGTATTATATGTTCTCTAAGTACTAATATATTACAGTTCACTTTTCTTCCATCAGCGCTAAGAGTGGTTCATTCCTACAGAAAATCATGAGTGCAATTTAGCTAGGAAATACTAATTATTTCTGTTTTCTGTCAATTTTTGTTGTATAATCTCGTCGCATCTTCTTTACTTCACATTAATTAGTATGCATTGTCATGGTCTTTAGTCTGTTAGAGATGCATGGCTGTAACATTGCTGGTTACTGCTGTTTTCTGTCATTAGTTGGCTGAGACGTGAGCTTTCATGTATTCAGTTATCAGTGCATTTAGAGGTGGCATTAGTGGCCACATTTTGCATGTAACTAATTGCTTGTAATCAGCTATGAATAAAAGGAGAAAAAACAAAAAAGTTGCGATGTGAAGTTGGGCCGCACAATTCTCCTCTGTCTCTGTTCTCTACTGAAAAGAACTTCTGAAGCAGAGCTTCAGGTTCCTGTTTTTGTCCGACAAAACAGAGCAGAAGTTCAGTTCTCTGAATTTCTCTAAAAAATTTCTCTGAAATTCAGTAGAGTGTATTTGTCAATTTTTAAATCAAATAGAATAGTGTATCTGTCAATTTTTAAATCAAATAGAATAGTGTCAATCATTTCTACGTACTAACCTTTTTTTGTAGGGGATGAGAGCTATATAAAAAATCCTAAAGATGCCTTCTGCAGACCAAAAGGTAAGTGATCAGGTGTTTTTTTTTTTACTTCTTTCACAATGATTTTCTTTTCCTTACACTCTTTCACTTTGGTTTCCTGGTGCCCGCTTGGTTTTTTATAATTTTCATTATCTGTCTATTTACTATTTTGTTTGATACTTACACATAAATGTTGATCTTCTAGGTTGAAAGATCAATTGATTTCTTATATTTGGATATTTTCCTGGGAGATGCGGAAGGACAATATGAAGCAAATTTGATAAAAATACAAAGAATTTTCTATTTCAAGGCCAAATGATGTATGGCGTGGTGTATTGACAAATTCAAGTTGTACTTATGAATGATGCAAATAATATATTCTCATTTTTTTTCTAATAATATATTCTGAGTTCTTTTCTCTATGCAATGGAATTGTGAAATAATTGTATCATTGAATCCTTTTATTGTGAATTATTAAATTGGAATATTTGTAAGTACCAAATATCCCGGCTTGAGAATAATAAATCATGTCGCAACGCTTAAACATTTTGCAAATACAGAAATTTAATCATTTGCTTACTGCATATACCAACGTATAAATGTATAGCTACAGCCTTAACCTATGCGTTGCAAGGTAGCAACGCTTGTTCCTATATGTTACCAACGCTTATATATGTGTTGGGATAGGTCCTTGCAACGGCACCAATGGCAACACATAGACAATGTGTTGGTATAGACTGTTGCGACGCTTATTAGGATTTTTACCAACGCATGTATGTATTGCTAAAGGGGTGTTCATGATGTAGTGAATTCACGCTTCTAAAAACAGAACTAAAATAAAGACATTGCTAATTAATTAGTCAAGTCCATCCCATACTGGACATGTGGTTGCACGATAAATCTCAAATACACACAAGATGAAGTCCTTCGTGATTACTCAAGCGAGACTAACTCATCCAAAATAATGTACCCCACATAACCCCTTTACTACATGATCACTTGCCTGAGCCTAAGTCATTTTGTTTATCCAAACCAATGACAATCTCTGTCGTGGTACAAAATTTTATAACAGCGGCATCACACCACAATCATCACAACAGTGACATTGCACCACAGTTGCACGACAATGGTATCGCACCACAATTCCATATATCATTAAGTCAAATTTAATATTATTGAACATGTGATCATGAGCCCATCGTAACTAAGCATGACTAAGCATCTCTATGATACCCATGTTAGTGATACAAAAATATCCAACTAAAAACAACACAACCTATGGTGTCAAAGGATACACTGCATTCACAATATTCAAGGTGGCATAAAGTCAATTAGATAATTAGCTATTCCCGAAAATAATTGATATAAAATTAGCATGCATGTTGATATAAGACAATATAATTGTACAATAATGGATACAACATGATCAAAAGTCTACGACTTGCCTTCATCGAAGATTTGAGTTGCTCCTGCAGACTGGTCCAAGCTGGCTTCGGCAACGCCGGATTCTATACGCACAAAATGAGACAAATAAATAACGATAAATCTAAATAAAATTCAAAAAATATAAAATAGGTACTGATAGAGAAATATTGAATTTATTGATAGAGAATCGACAAAATCAGAGTTTGTATGAAGGAGAACAAACATCCGAAAGTTTATGGAATTGGAAATTCCTGGAAATTGAGAAGAAGGGGAATATTCCTTTCTAATTTTATAATACAAAGACATAGTGTATGACACATGTGCCCCATTTGCTAGAGAGAGAGAAATGGAAAGAATGAAAGAGTATGACATGTGGGGTCCATGTGTAAGAGAGAGAAGGAAATGAAAGAGAGGAGAGTAGAGGAGAAGAAACAGAGAAGGGCTTTGGGCGGCGGTGGTGCACAGCACCAGCGGCGAGGGGTGGCTGACCGATGGACAAAATGGAACCCCGAAGGGGTTCCCTACACACGGGTGGCAGCGGCGGCGCCGGAGGGGCACAGGGGCGACGACAGTAGCGTCGGCCGTGTGTAGGGGCGCAATGGTGCTGGAGATGTGGCGGCGCGGCGACGGATGCTAGGCAGTGCACGCATGGGCAGTGTGGGCACGCAGGGAAGCCACCGGGTGAGTCGGGGGATGGCCGAGGCGGCTGAGCGATAGTGCCGACTATGGTGAAGAAGGTAGCGGCGGTGGCAGCTCTCCACGGCAACAAATTGGCCAAATCGAGGTGAGGGATGGGTATAAGAAGGTCAAGAACATGTCGAGACGCGGTCCAATCAACGAAAAACTCACCGGAGAAGGAGATCGAGCGATGGAGGATATTTCGGCCTAGAGGAACATACGACGAAATTTGGTGATGAACTGCAACCAAATTTGAAATTGATTGAGGGGAAATGATCACGGGCTTGGGAACACAACATGACGCGGTTCGGGGTTCGAAATTCCCACCGGAGCGACGGGAGCACAAAGCGGAGTGTCGACTAGTGCTTGAGAAAACGACGATTCCGATGGCAATAAAGTTCTAGAGGTTTTGGGAGTAGCAGTGGGTGTGAAGAGGGTGAAGGAGGTACTAAAGCGTCCATTTATAGGCTTGGATAGAGTTTGAATCAATGTGCCCGCGAGCACGATTGACGGAAGCGTTATTGCTCGGTTTTGGAAACGATTGGAATTGATGGCGCATTGATGGATTGTAGTAATGGAGGAATTGAATGTGCGTGATGATGGTGGTGGCTTGATGACGTGGCCAACGCGGGCAAAACGCATGCTGGCGGTGCGGGCTGGAACGTGTGCGGGCAACGCGAGCTTGGGCGCGGCATGGCGCAGCTGGGCATGAGTAGGGTGCGAGCGTGACTCGACATGAGCTTGGGGTGCCACGAGTGGGTGCGGTGTGCTCTGGCGCATCGCCGGCTTGGGGCAGAGCCAGTAGAGGTAGAGAAAGAAGAAAGGAAAGAAAGAAAGAAAGAGAAAGAAAGGAAGGAAGGAAAAAAGAAAGAAAAAGGGAAAAAGAAGAAAAAGGGAAAAATGAAGTGGGTCGAAGAAAAAGAAGTGGGCTTGGGCCGAAGATATTTCGTGAAAAAATACAAATTACAAAATTTGAATTTGGATTTGGAAACAAGATTTGAATTGAGAATTAGAATTTGGATTTGAATTTCAAACTTGGATTAAATAATTGTAGAAACTCCAAAAGAAATCCAACACTTTTAAAATGATTAATTTAAATTAAATTTTACAACAAAGAAAAAGAAATTTTGGGGAAAATAAAAGAAATAAATTAAACTGAACTTCGAGAAATAACCAAAGAACTTGGAAAGACGAGAAAATCCAAAAAATAAAATAAACCAGAGGAACTGAAACAAATAAAATAGTTTTGGATTTAATTGAAGTTTGGTTTATTCACATTAAATTATTTTAATTTTTGAAATTTTAAATTAAGCTTTAATTATTTCAAAAAAAAATCAACTGGTTCCTTTTATTTTGAAAATTTCAAAAAGACCCAAAAATTGGGATTTTACACCACTTGTTTGCTTAGTAAAAGCACTAAGGAAAATGTGGAAAAAGAGCTTGCTTAAAATCCTTTCCATCCACGTTTGTTGAACTTAATCTCCTTGTATTTGTAGCAAGAGTAAGGGACTGGTTGACACTAAGAAGCTCCTTCTAGTGGGCAGGACAATTTTTGGAGAGGAGAGACTTCGACTAGGTGATGTTATCGTCCTTCGATTAGTGTAAGAAAAACCAAGTTTTTAAAAGTGATCGAAAGAATGATGAAAGCTTTGCTCGTTAAGCAATTATTTTTAAACAATAAATAATGAACGAAACATAAACTTTATTGAAAGTATAAGAGTTCACACATAGAACTTCCTTATCTAATCGATATTCCATGAATTAGAGAGAACCCTACCATACTCCATTGCCAATCGTACCGAACCTAGTCGCGTGACTTTGACCATTGTGTAAGGGCCTTCCCACTTGGGGGAAAGCTTATTTGGATTAGACTAGGTTTGAATCTTTTTTTAGAACCAAGTCACCTATAGTAAAACTGCGAGGTTGGACCTTACAATCATAGTACTTACATAGGGCTTGTTGGTAGATTGTCGAATGGATTAAGGCTTGGTTCCTCTTTTCTTAGAGTAGATTGATATCGTCAGCTTGAGGTAGTGTGGGGACACTCCCCCAATAGTAGCCCCTCGCTGATCCAGGTTGTCGTCAACTGCCCACCTGGGCTGACGCATGGGCTTGTAAAATGGATCGATGCACGACCTCGGGTCGACGATTCCAGTGATAACCTGCTGCACTCTCCAACACTATGTTAATTTACCTTAGCACTTGCGTGAATTCAAGGCGACGAGTTGGGCATGCACCCCGAGGTGGGTTCCATTAGTCTTCACTGAAGGGTCGTTGCTCCACGGGGACAATTTCGGGTCATGTTGGGGGTTCACCGTCACGTGAAAAAGGGTGTGGAGTCACATATAGTGGTGGGATGATGCGTTGGCTAGCCGAGATGTAGAGTTATGTGGAGTTCTTGACTGATGCGCGGTGTTGTCCCAATCTTTATGGCGTAGGATTGAAGATAACTAGCCCATGCAACCTAGCAATTGATACGGCCAACCACCGTCTCTATACGGCAACCTGCAGCACTCAAATTACTCAACCACATACTACAACCTTCGTCTACTCACTATCATTTAGCAAACACGTTCAAGCAATCCCAAGGAATCACAAGAACAACAGAGTTGCAACTTAGAAATAACACCCAATCCCAATAGGTGGTGGAAATGGCTTACACACAAAGAGGAACAAGTGTTCTTGTCTATTTCTGAATTTCAAACTTGTGCTATGCATGGAGGGGTGCCCTCCTATTTATAGTTTTACATGGCTTGAGGTCCAAGAAAGAAATGATCTAAGTGCTTACATCATATTTATGATGACATATGCGATGACATCATTATATTGATCTTCTGTGGCTTCATGATCTTCTGTGCTTATCATGACATATGTGCTTACATCATATTCATGATGACATATACGTTGATATCATTATGTTGATCTTCTGTGACTGCATGTACTAAACAAAGAGAACAACATGGTAGATGTATTTATCATCTATTTTAGTCCTCCATTTGTTTTGCACATCATGATTGCCAGAACAATAGCGATAAGTACAAGAGTCGTATGACATAGATAATGTGTATGTGTAATTAGCACTGGTATTCTTATCATTCTCCCTCTCTTGATCAAAAGTCGTCATTGACTTTTGAAAGCATGTAAATAAGTTATTAATGGGTAGCACCATAACTTATTCTAGTTTGCACAATTGACTCATATGATCAGATTTCACCATTTGAACATCAAAATTATTTAATGTAGACGAGAAAAATTCTAGTGTCTTCCATGCATCAATTGTGCTATTGTGATTGCTTATATGTGTGTGTGATGCAAAGCATGAACAAGTAGGCAATATAAATTGTTCGACACAAGCATTATTTCTTGGATTTGATTCAAGCTGAATAAAACATGGCATAAAATATTGTTTGCCCATTACTTCTAGTGTTAATTTGGCAAGATTATCACATGTAATACATACTCTATGCATATAAAACTTATCATCTAAACCATAATCTCCAATCAAATTGAACTTATATGTGTAGGCATAAATACTAACTAGTGATTTTAGATATAAAATTTCAGCAACATTCTCAATCACACTAGATAGCTCTCTAGGATCATCAAACATGATATAGTACAAAGAATCTCGAGGAGATACTTTAGTAAGAGCTTTCTTATGAGTAATCAATTCCACATTATGTAAATTAAGCATATTAAATTCAGAATATGAAATTTCCAATTTAGGAAAGGAGTTCTCACAATTACTAACCTTTTCTTGATGAACAACCAATTCAGCACCATTATTACCTATTTCAACCTCGTCAGATGATATAGGTGCTATAGGATGCATTTCTTCATGATCTAACAATGGATAGCAAGTGTTCTATATCCTCCTATGATTACCCCCTTGTCTTTTACTTCCAATGGTGCCGGTTTTTGAACATTCAACTCCTTGTCTTCATTGTCAACCTGCACAATGTGAGAAACAACACTACAAGTAGACATTAATGTGTTAGTTTCAGAATCAACCTCACTTTGTCTATCATCTATGTCTCTCTTTTCTTTTGGTGTATCTCTCACATTCTCAATTTGGATGCTTTTAACCTTACATTTGATGGAATCACACAGCTCACTCTTTTTACCACTCTCACTCAATTTGGCTATGTGGCTCTTATCCTCATATGGGTTTTGATGCATCTGAAGTGTTGTATGTAGTATTGGGATAGCACTACACAACACTTCGGTCGAAGGGGAAGTCTCATGCTCAACTGTCTTCTTATGAATTGACATCTTAAGATTAAACCTAGCTTTAGACTTCTCTTGGATCTCTTGAGTTGGAGGCTTAAGATTAAACAAGGTCTTTGGCTTTACTTTGCTCTCTTGGATAGGCGGCTTAAGAGAAAACATGGCTTTTGAATTTTCTTTGCACCCATCATATGGTACAAATTCATTTATTATGATCCTCTTTAATTCTTCCCATGTTTTCACAAAGCGCCTTCTGGGATATTACGTTGTAATATTCCGAAAAGCGAAAAGTCGGTTGTTGTGGAGAGTAGTTTTAGTATTCATGAGCAAAGACCTTAAGTAACTTGTTAAACCAGGATTTTTTTTTAGGGGGGAAATTGTCAGTTTACGGCAACCTGGGCCTGGGCCAAGGCCCATGAGGCTTGGCCGGCCAAGGGGAGGGGGCACCTTTCCTCTCCCCAAACCCTAGCCGAATTCAGCCCCCTCCATCCCTTGCGCCGCCTCTCCCCTCTCCCCACCTCCCCACCTCTCCACCTCCCTTCCACCCTCCTTGCACCCTCCTTTTCCCCATTGTTGCTGTCCAAGAAGGAGGAAGAAGATCCCCTTGGGTGGCCGGCCAAGAAGGAGGAGAAAAGGGAAGAAAAAGGAGAAGAGAAGGGAAGAGAAAGAAAGAAGAAAGAAGAGGGAGAAGAAGGATTCGCAGAGGGCGTGGTGGTCGTCATCCCGCTGCGTGCTCTCGTCGTTTCGGCAAGGGTAATCCGTGGTTCTTTGTTTTAGGTCTTTTCTAGTTGTTTCATTTTCGGGTGCCAGTTCGTCGGTATTCTGCAGCAGTGAAGATCGTTGTTTTTATTAGGTTATGGGCAGATTTGGGTCTGGGTGTCTCCTAGAAAGTTGTAGATATCGTAGTTACCTTTCATTGCCGACAAGAATCAAGTCGTTTGGACTTCGGTAGCCAAAGTTATGATTTTCTAGTGTTAGTAGGTTTCTGGTGGGTGACAGATTGGACAGAGGCTAATTAACCTGACCTAAACACATGGTTAGACGAGTTTCCAGAGGGTCTCACCATAACAAAAATGAGGCTAATCCTCTTAGCTTTCAGGAAAACTAAAGATCACTAAATTTGGACGAACGTATAGAAAGTTATGATAGTTTCTATGTCGCTGTCCAGAAACCCGACGGGAAATGTTTGCTCTGATTAAATGGATTGGTAGGGCTAGAAGATGGCCGAATCAGAGGTCACCCCAACTAGGTTTATTTAGGCAATTCAATTATCTTTCCAGAAAGTCCAAGATCATCCTATTTGGACTCCCGAGCAGAAAGTTATGAATTTTTGAATTCTGCTGTCTGCAGTGGGCGATCGCAAGAAAATTAGAAAAGTTAGAAATGTTAAAAAGTTAGCGATTTTCAATTGTGATGTTATGTATGATTTTGGTCCATTATGCTAGTCTTAGTTTGGGGTTATATTCTTGTCCAGGTGGCAGCGAGATCCCAAAGGCAGCACCCACTCTGCGTCCGCGTTTTAAATGCAGTTGAGGCAAGTATTCGGGTTAAATGAAATTTCTGTTGTATGTCATGATTGAGTTGTGAATTGTTATTATTGTCATGTGGAAGTAACGTTGAGATGTCCCTAGAGATGATGATGATTGCATATTATGACTGTGGTTATTTGATAATGCTACCGTTTACATGATTAAAGTTTATATTGAAAACTGTTGAATGAAAAGGAATAGATGTTATATTCATGCATATTTTGAGCATACTGAAACTTGGTCAGGTGGTGACCAAGTGATTGAGTTGAGGTCCCTGTCAGGCAATGACAGGCTTGAGGTCCCCACATTTATGAATGTGGGCAATCGCATGAGGTCCCCGACATTTTGATGACGGGCAAAGGTCCCTATACAAGTTGATGTATAGGCTCTTGGTCCCTGTGCGGAGGGCACGAGCATGGGTATCCATTGACGGATGAATACCCGCATTACCGTAAAATGCGTAAAGAGATAAAGAACAAATAGTGCATAGCATTATCATTGCATTTTCTTTGATATTTTGTAATGCCATGAATGATGTTGGCCAAAGATGTTTATACTATGTTGTCCTTATGATCATGTAACCTTGTTGATACTTGCTGAGTCCTATGGCTCACCCTTGCTTTGTTTTGATATAGGTACTTCTGGTAAAGACGTCATGCATGGGCGGGAGTAGATGATTGGAAAGCAAACACTACCTCACATCATTAATACATTTGTTACTTTAGTTTCACACAAGAATAAATAGATGCGAGAGACACTCATGGTGGTTTTATGATTACGATTGATGGAATAGTTACTGGTTGTGAGAATGATGTTATTTGATTACATTCAGATGAATGTCTTTTATGCATGGATGAGTTGGATTATGAAATTATTGATAAATGCTATGTTTACTTGTTAGAAACTTATTATTATTGATTATACAAAGGAGATTCATGAAAATTTTGTAAACTTGTTCTAGTTGTAATTAGTTTTGGTAGCATTCGTGCTCGTTACGAGTTGGGGTGTTCTGATTGGTATCGAGCGAATTTGTAGGTCCGCGGGCATCGAAATATTAATTTTGACACACTAAGCACAATAGGTGGGATTGGGTTTTCTTTTGCATTGCACAACGCTATTGTCATTGTATGTTTATTCTTGAATTTTGGTTCTAGTTAATCTTACGCTTATTGTGGGTAGTTTCGTTGTGTTGTTCTTAGATGGCAAGAGGCGAGGTCGTGGTCGTGGCGGCGGTGCTTGGCGAGGCCGAGCAACGCCCGCCGTAGTTCGAAACTCTGTAGTGGTGAAGCTAGTCTGCGAGGTCGGAGGAAGAGGTTGCCTCGACTCACGGGGATCGAGCTCCTCCAAATGTTCGGTTCTTTGTCCCAATGGTGGCCCCAGCGGTGGTACCCGCGCGATTACTATGGGGCGCATCGGTGGAACGCTCTGCGCCTTGACACTTTTGATGGTTTGGGCACTCCGGTGGATGCGCCAACCGGCGCGTCACATGGAGAGGCACTTTGGTGCTGGGGATGTCGTGCGAGTTGAGGGCGCAGTGGCATTTCGGCTTAAGGGCAGCGGACATCCGGTGGGAGGAGTCTTGGCAGCTAGGGCGGCCGCTCATGGCCTGTTACATGGGAAGTGTTTGTGGAACAGTTTGGAGGAGGTTTTATCCAAAGATCTTTTGTGGAGAGGATGGAAGTCTCGTTGCAGAGCTACAAGCGTGGTAAGATGTCGGTGTCGGAGTATGAAGCGGGTTTTAACAACCTGATCCGCTTTGTGCCGCGGTGGCAGCAGATGAGGCGAAAAGGCTAAGAGGTTTCGTAGGGGCTCGAGCGGGAGTTCCGTCGAGTTTTGGGAGCGCTAGAATTGCGTGATTTTAGCTCCTGGTAGAACAAGCCGGGGCATGGAGCTAGAGATGCGGCTTGGGAGGATCTACAGTGCAGGAGGTACCATGGTTCGGGATGGAGCTAGTGGCGGCGGAAGAAGAATTTTGGAGGAGGAAGTGGGTCATCTCTGAAGCGGTTTCCAAGAAGTTCAAGGGCAGCAGAATTCCTTCAAGTCCAGAACCACAAGGCCACGACATCTTTTACTTCGGATCAGCGGTGAGTGGGCCTAGGTTGCGCCCGTTCGAGGCGGGGTATGAAATGTTTCAAGTGTGGCAATGAGCATCGGCGTCGAGTGTTCTTGGTCAGATCTTGTCGCCACTTGTGGTCGGGAGGGCCACAAGGCATTGGTTTGTCGGCGGAATCCGCGGTATTATCAAATGGGAACCGAACCAGCGTCGGCACGACCAAGCGGCGGCGTCTTCGCGAGTCGATTCGGATGTTAGCGGCCACACCTACTCGGTCTTGGGGTCACCCCGCCTATTTTCAAGATCACGGAGGATGCCGCCGCCGGTACTTTTGGCCACCGTGCCTTCAAGACCGCTTTCTGTCCCGGTGCCTTGGCACCTCCTGCGATTGCCGCCCCCTTCTCGAGTGTCGAGTTCCTACCGCACCAGCAGATAGCGGCGATTTCTATGCCATGCCGACGGCAGAGTCGGCAGTCGTCTGATGTGGTGACAGTGCGCTCTTAGTGGACTCGATGGAGGCTTATGTTCTTTTGATTCAGAGCTACTTTCTCTTTTGTATCTTTAGAGTTTGCTAGTCGGGCCAATTTGAGTATGCGATCTTTATCTCGATCGATTGTAGTCAATTCTCTGGTGGAATTCTTGCTAGCTCCACGATCGATCGGGTTGTGTGATCTCATTGGATGGGAAGACTTCATTGCTAATTTAATGGTCCCGAAAATGGAGCCATTTGATGTTATTTTGGGTATGGACTGGTTGCATAGTTTTGAGCGATTATATCATGCTTTTGGAAGACAAGAACTCTGCTGCACCTTCCGGTCATGAGGTGGTTTTTCAGGTGGTGCCCTTCCTACTCCCTTTGTGTGTTGGCTAGTCTGTTTCCCGTGCGAATTGCGAAGAGTGGATTTCTTTTGTCTCTAATTGGGAAGCCAAGTTCTTCTTTGGCTTGAGTTAGTTCGGTGGTTCGGGAGTTCTTAGATGTTTTCAGTGAGTTGCGGGGATGCCCCTCCTCGTCCGTGGAGTTTGGATTGATTTGATACTGGGAGCTCAACCGGTTTCCATGACCCGTCTGCGTCTGGCGCGTCCATTCCGGAGGAATTAAAGCAGTTGGATGATCTAAAAGCGAAAGATCTTATTCGACCTAGTGTGTCTCCGTGGGAGCTCCGGTATTGTTTACCAAGAAGAAGGATGGTAGTTGGCGTATGTGTATCGATTATCGTGCTCTTAACGGTGACCATCAAGAATAAATATCCTTTGCCTCGCATTGAAGACTTATTTGATCGGTTGAGAGGGCAAAGGTGTTTTCAAAGATAGATCTTGATCGAGTTACAACCAAATTCCAATCGAGAGGAGGATATTGAGAAAACGGCGTTCTCCACAAGGTATGGGCACTTTGAGTTCAAAGTTATGTCTTTTGGACTAACAAATGCCCCTTTGTTTTATGGAAACTATGAGCAGGATCTTGCATGAGTATCTGGATGATTTTGTCGTAGTTTTTATTGATGATATTTTGATCTATTCAAAGACCAAGTGGATCATGGCGTCATCGAGGTTGGTGTTGGAAACACTAAGAGAAAATAGGTTCTATGCCAAGTTCAAAAGTGCGAGTTACGGATGTCCAAGTGGGATTTTTGGGGCATATTATCAATGATAAAGGTATATCGATCGATCCAGGAAAATTTCCACGATGGTTGAATGGGCAAGACCGACCAATGTCAAGGAAGTGAGAAGTTTTACGGGTATGGCAGGCTATTACAGGCGTTTTGTGCAAGATTTCTCCATCATTGCAAAGCCGTTGTCGAGCTCACTCGAGAAAGATGTGAAGTTTTGTGGGGCGATGATTGTGAGCACGATTTCGGACTTTGAAGGAAAAGTTGGTGGCGCTCGGTTCTTACTATTCCCGAGCACGGGGCGATTCACGATGTACTGATGCATCTCGAGTTGGTTTGGGTTGTGTGCTCATGCGGGGCGGGAAGGTTCTCGCTTATGCGTCTAGACAGTGAAGAAGCATGAGCGAATTATCCAACTCATGATTTAGAATTGATGCGCAGAGTGTTCGCCTTGAAGCTTTGGAGGCATTATCTTTATGGCGAATCTTGTGATATCTTTACTGATCACAAGAGTCTTAAGTACATTTTTACACAGAGGGATTTGAATCTAAGACAGCGAAGATGGTTAGAGCTGATCAAAGATTATGATCTCACAATTCAGTATCATCCTGGCAAAGCTAACGTGGTGGCTGATGCTCTTAGACGCAAGGCGACACCGGCTACTTTGGATTGTCTTATTGCGGATTTTGACCGCATGGAGATATCGTATTGCTATGCAGGGACTGCTCATGCCGAGACACAGCTGATTTTGGGGTCAGCCATTCCACAAAAGTACAAGAAGCGCACAAAATGACCCATTTTTGCAGAGGGTCGAAGCGTTTGGACACAGGAAAGGAAGGAATTTCAGTTTGGATGGGTGTGGAGCATTGCGATTCAAGGGACGATTATGTGTGCCACGAAGCGTGGAGTTAAGGATGACATCTTAAAGGAGGCACATCGCACTCAGTATCTTGTTCATCCAGAGAGACGAAGATGTACCGTGATTTGAAGCGAATTTACGGTGGAAAAGAATGAAGGTGGACATTGCTAATTATGTAGCCTCTTGTGGTGTGTGTCAGCAGGTGAAGGCTGAACATAAACGTCCCGCGGGATTATTGCGACCTTTGGAGGTACCCCAATGGCCATGGGATGATATCTCTATGGATTTTGTTGTTGCTGTTGCCTCGCTCGCGCGGTAAGGATGCAATTTGGGTTATAGTGGACCGATTCAGCAAGTGCGCACATTTTATTCTGTCAGTTCGGCGAACTCACTAGTGATTTGGCCCCTATCTATGTGCGTGAGATTGTGAGATCGCATGGAGTGCCAAAGACAATCATTTCAGCGAGGATGCTAAGTTTGTATCCAAGTTTTGGGAGAGTTTGCGAAATGCTTTGGGCACGCAACCGTTTGAGTACCGCTTTCCATCCACAGACAGATGGACAAGCAGAGCGTACAATTCGGACATTGGAGGATATGTTGAGAGCATGTCTTATCTTGGAAGGAAGTTGGGAAGATCGGTTGCCTTTGGCGAAATTTGCTTATAATAACGATTATCACTCTAGCATAAAGGCCGCTCCGTTTGAGGTTTTGTATGGGCGTAAGTGTAGATCACCCCTCTGTTGGGAAGTCGTGGTGAGAAGGCGATTCTAGGCCGGATTGGGTACAAAAGACGGTGGAGCAGTGGCCTTGGTGAGGAGAACTTATTAGCGACTCGAGCGCATGAAAAGCTATGCGGATGTAAGGCGGGGACTTAGAATTTGAAGTGGGTGATCAAGTACTCGAGGGTGTCACCCACAAAAGGAGTAGTGAGATTTGGTACCAAAGGAAGCTTAGCCCGAGGTACATTGGCCCTTTCTCGATCCTGGCCCGGATTGGGAAGTTGGCATACCGACCGACCTCCCGAGTCCATGAGGGTGTACACAACGTGTTTCATGTCTCCATGTTAAGGAAGTACTTGCAAGATCCGAACATCACATTTCTTTGGAACCTTTAACCATTGAACAAGATCGTCCTTCGAGTCCAAGCCGGTGAGAATTTTAGAAAGATCGGAGAAGGCACTAAGGAATAAGACCTTGAAGTATGTAAAGATACTTTGGTCGCAGACAAAGTTTGAACAGGAAGCTACTTGGGAATTGGAATCTCGCATGCGCGAGCTGTATCCGGAATTATTCACTTCAGGTGTGTATTCTCAGTTGCTAAGTTTCTTCCAGTTTCTCCCGTGCTCTTAGGCGTTTAGAATTCGGGGTCGAATTCTGTTTAAGGGAGGTAGAATGTAATATTCCGAAAAGCGAAAAGTCGGTTGTTGTGGAGAGTAGTTTTAGTATTCATGAGCAAAGACCTTAAGTAACTTGTTAAACCAGGATTTTTTTAGGGGGGAAATTGTCAGTTTACGGCAACCTGGGCCTGGGCCAAGGCCCATGAGGCTTGGCCGGCCAAGGGGGGGAGGGGGGCACCCTTTTCCTCTCCCCCCAAACCCTAGCCGAATTCAGCCCCCCCTCCATCCCTTGCGCCGCCCCTCTCCCCTCTCCCCACCTCCCCACCTCTCCACCTCCCCTTCCACCCTCCTTGCACCCTCCTTTTCCCCATTGTTGCTGTCCAAGAAGGAGGAAGAAGATCCCTTGGGTGGCCGGCCAAGAAGGAGGAGAAAAGGGAAGAAAAAGGAGAAGAGAAGGGAAGAGAAAGAAAGAAGAAAGAAGAGGGAGAAGAAGGATTATGCAGCGGGGCGTGGTGGTCGTCATCCCGCTGCGTGCTCTCGTCGTTTCGGCAAGGGTAACCCGTGGTTCTTTGTTTTAGGTCTTTTCTAGTTGTTTCATTTTCGGGTGCCAGTTCGTCGGTATTCTGCAGCAGTGAAGATCGTTGTTTTTATTAGGTTATGGGCAGATTTGGGTCTGGGTGTCTCCTAGAAAGTTGTAGATATCGTAGTTAACCTTTCATTTCCGACAAGAATCAAGTCGTTTGGACTTCGGTAGCCAAAGTTATGATTTTCTAGTGTTAGTAGGTTTCTGGTGGGTGACAGATTGGACAGAGGCTAATTAACCTGACCTAAACACATGGTTAGAGGAGTTTCCAGAGGGTCTCACCATAACGAAAAATGAGGCTAATCCTCTTAGCTTTCAGGAAAACTAAAGATCACTAAATTTGGACGAACGTAGAAAGTTATGATAGTTTCTATGTCGCTGTCCAGAAACCCGACGGGAAATGTTTGCTCTGATTAAATGGATTGGTAGGGCTAGAAGATGGCCGAATCAGAGGGTCACCCCAACTAGGTTTATTTAGGCAATTCAATTATCTTTCCAGAAAGTCCAAGATCATCCTATTTGGACTCCCGAGCAGAAAGTTATGAATTTTGAATTCTGCTGTCTGCAGTGGGCGATCGCAAGAAAATTAGAAAAGTTAGAAATGTTAAAAAGTTAGCGATTTTCAATTGTGATGTTATGTATGATTTTGGTCCATTATGCTAGTCTTAGTTTGGGGTTATATTCTTGTCCAGTGTGGCGAGATCCCAAAGGCAGCACCCTCTACGCGTCCGCCGTTTTAAATGCGGTTGAGGCAAGTATTCGGGTTAAATGAAATTTCTGTTGTATGTCATGATTGAGTTGTGAATTGTTATTATTGTCATGTGGAAGTAACGTTGAGATGTCCCTAGAGATGATGATGATTGCATATTATGACTGTGGTTATTTGATAATGCTACCGTTTACATGATTAAAGTTTATATTGAAAATCGTTGAATGAAAAGGAATAGATGTTATATTCATGCATATTTTGAGCATACTGAAACTTGGTCAGGTGGTGACCAAGTGATTGAGTTGAGGTCCCTGTCAGGCAATGACAGGCTTGAGGTCCCCACATTTATGAATGTGGGCAATACGTACAGAGGTCCCCGACATTTTGATGACGGGCAAAGGTCCCTATACAAGTTGATGTATAGGCTCTTGGTCCCTGTGCGGAGGGCACGAGCATGGGTATCCATTGACGGATGAATACCCGCATTACACGGTAAAATGCGTAAAGAGATAAAGAACAAATAGTGCATAGCATTATCATTGCATTTTCTTTGATATTTTGTAATGCCATGAATGATGTTGGCCAAAGATGTTTATACTATGTTGTCCTTATGATCATGTAACCTTGTTGATACTTGCTGAGTCCTATGGCTCACCCTTGCTTTGTTTTGATATAGGTACTTCTGGTAAAGACGTCATGCATGGGCGGGAGTAGATGATTGGAAAGCACACACTACCTCACATCATTAATACATTTGTTACTTTAGTTTCATACAAGAATAAATAGATCTACGAGAGACACTCATGGTGGTTTTATGATTCGATTGATGGAATAGTTACTGGTTGTGAGAATGATGTTATTTGATTACATTCGATGAATGTCTTTTATGCATGGATGAGTTGGATTATGAAATTATTGATAAATGCTATGTTTACTTGTTAGAAACTTATTATTATTGATTATACAAAGGAGATTCTGTCGAAAATTTTGTAAACTTGTTCTAGTTGTAATTAGTTTTGGTAGCATTCCAGGCTCGTTCTGAGTTGGGGTGTTACATACGTCTACCAATAATTTGTGTAATCTTTGAATTCCACGGTGGCTTGTAACACCTTCCTAAAACTAACAAATTGGTGGTGCTTGAATTCTAATTCTATT
The DNA here is from genome assembly GCA_036346255.1 of Ampelocalamus luodianensis. Taxonomy (NCBI): domain Eukaryota; kingdom Viridiplantae; phylum Streptophyta; class Magnoliopsida; order Poales; family Poaceae; genus Ampelocalamus; species Ampelocalamus luodianensis. The sequence continues at coordinate 56,305,910 of CM070620.1, forward strand.
TGTTTCTCCCATTTGAGGTACTTGTCTGGATCATTACTTTCATAGAATGGAAGTTTCACGTACTCACAATCTGACATCATTAGTAGCGAACAAAAACAACAAGCATATGTGGAATTTAGGTGGAGTCACTCAACCTCTCCTCTTGTTGTCACTCAACCTCTCCTCTTGCTTACCAAAGTTCTTATGATTGCTTTATGGATTGGTGAAGTGCATGTACTCCGATAGTGGTAGGCGGATGTAGGTGATGAGTTGAGTAATTCAAGGCCCAAGTGCTATAATTTGACAATGGCTATATTTGGAGCTTGGTGGGTTAGTATAATCCTCTACAATTGAAATTCTAGATATTGTAAAGTTAAGTAATAATCCAAACTAGAATTCAATACCTAGTTGTGATCAAGAAATTTAAGTGAAGATTGTAGCAACACACACGCAAGGATATTGTCACTTGAATGCAATCAAAGGAATGAGCTATAATACAAGATATAAGTGCAGAATAAAATAGCTCGTGTTGCACAAGTTGTAAGAAAGCACTAGCTTGATTGCAATTTTTAAATGGGCTATGGATTTGCACACTAGTTTCACAAGCTATTCCCACTTTCTTGCAATGGAAACATATATATAGAAAATATTATTGACCAAAGCTATCTTCTCGTTTTTTGCTCTTTTTTGCTTTTTTTTTTCTTTTGATTCTTAGCTCTTTTTTTGTACTATGGCCAAAAATAAAGATTAAAATAACATGCAAGAATTTGACAATGTTCTAAGCCAATCTTTGGAGAGGATAGCAAGTGTGCAAAGCCCAAGTAATACTTCAAAAGCTAGCCTTTAATTTAGGTGCAAAGTATTCGCAAAGGATAGAATTGGCTATCAATGATATAAGTGAAAATCAGATATATTTTTTTCAAAATACCAACAGAAGAGCAAAATAAATATGGAACTTGAGGGTTATAGCTCTAATAAAGCAACGCAAATGAAACTTTTGGATCAGCAAGTAAGCAAGATTCCAATGGATTAAAACCTAGCAATACTCACCAAAAATTTCAATTGAATCTACAGTAAAGAACAATATTTTTTCTTGCCTTTTTCTGGAAAGGAAAGAAAACAACAACTATATAAATAAATACTAGGGATACAAATCCTACCTTGTCAACCTTGAGCTCTGATACCAACTGATGCGGGGCGGTGTTGTCCCGATCTTCACGACGTAGGATTCAAGATAACTAGCTCGGGCAACCTAGCAATTGATGCGGCCAACCACCGTCTCTATACGGCAACCTGCAGAACTCAAATTACTCAACCACATGCTACGGCCTTCGTCTACTCGCTATCATGGAGCAAACACGTTCAAGCAATCCCAAGGAATCACAAGAACAATGGAGTTACAACTAAAAAATAACACCCCATCCCAATAGGTGGTGGAAATGGCTCACACACAAAGAGGAACAAGTGTTCTTGTCTATTTCTGAATTTCAAACTTGTGTTATGCATGGAGAGGTGCCCTCCTATTTATAGTTTTACATGGCTTGAGGTCCAAGAAAGAAATGATGTAAGCGCTTATATCACATTTATGATGACATATGCGATGACATTATTATGTTGATCTTCTGTGGCTTCATGATCTTCTGTGGTTATCATGACATATGTGTTTACATCATATTCATGATGACATATACGTTGACATCATTATATTGATCTTTTGTAGCTATGATGACATACGCGGTGACATCATCTTGATCTTGACATTTTCTAGTGGGCCCACTGGTTGTTCTCATACAGATAGGTCCCACTACTCATCTCCTTGCACCAATAGGCAGCATGCATTTTTTAGTGTTGGTTTTTCTTTGGTCTCCATTTCCACTCTATCTTTGTTTCTTCCTCTTGGATCAAGCTCTCTTTGGCCTCCAATGCTGCTTCATTAAACCTTTATAACAAGTAAAGTAGAGGCCTTAGGTAGCAATATATTCTTATAAAAATTGACATGTAGCTCATTGAGGAAAGGATTCACCTCTTGATTAATTTGCTTTGTTCTAGCTGTGATGATTGCCTAGTGAGTGTTAGAGTAGTATTTGGGGATGGACAAAAAACTCAATTCAAGTTGTAAAGTTCAACTTTACAACTCATTACTTGATGTTCAAGAAAGATGATGACAAGTGCTAGGTGTGTCCTCATTATTGACTCATGGCCTTCGAGATGTGAAGGTACGAGTTGACATGCCAAGGTCGACTCGCTTGGGTGTGGCCGAGGCATAACCCTCAAGGAGCAACAAAATGCTGATGTGCGCAAGGTTGACTCAAGAGAACAAGTAGGAACGAGTTTGGTCTGCTTGTTAGTCCGAGACGTGTGGAGCCCTCAAGTGAATGGGCCGTTGTGTGCGAACGTGTCGAGATGTGCATGGGTGGACCTCTTGTCCGCGGTGCGATGGTGGCCTTAAAACGCGAGAGGCTGATAGGCACAGATGGGTCAATTGGTACAAGCTCGATGGGCGACACTGAGTTGGACAACACATTGAGATATAGTTAGTCGATGTAAATCAACACGCCGAGATGTGCAAGGTCAACACGTGCCCAAGGCCAACCCGACGCGGCTTGGCCCTCGAGGTGAGGGGATATGCACTAGGGCATTATTTGATCGACACATCGAGACATGGCATGTGAAGTAGGTTGGCACGCACTGGAGTGCCATGTGCTTGGCTCATGAAGGCGTGGCCTAAGAAGTGAGGGGCGCTCGATGTGGAGCTATGTTTGGTAGAGGGAATGCTCTCGAGGCTGACCACACCGCACCGAGGTGACATGTTGGCGCTCGCCAAGGTATAGCCACCAATCAAAAGGGGGTCACTTAACCGAGGAGACTCGAATGGAGCCAAGATGGGTTCGATCAAGAGAGTGTTGTTGAGGCTGAGGTGTACCATGCCAAGGCAAAGCCATTTAGGAGTGTTGTCCCTTGCTAGGCGAACAGACCTAGTGACTAGAGGAGGAGTGCGTTGGGGCCCGACGTACTCGAGGCTGATGGGTTGCCTGCGGGATGAGGAGGCATGCTCCGAAGGGCATGTTAATTGACTCGCCGAGGGGGTCTCCTGTGGTGCAAGTGGGTGTGCACTGAAGCACTTGTAACTAGAGTAGGGGATTGAATCATAAGGAGGACATATGCATTGGAGCGCCGGATACTTGGCTCGCCTGAGGCATGACCTTGCGAGGAGTGCTCGACTCATTGAGGAGTTGACTGCGAGGCAGGGAGTACTCAACTAACTGAGGCGTGGCCTTTGATGGAAGGAGCTGATTTTTATAACTTTTGGCTAATTGTTCCTAAGGGGGTAAGTTATTATCCCGTCTCCCATCGAGAAAACTTAGTGCTCGAGACAGGGCTCGAGAGCGCTTCGTGGTTGTGGAGAGGCCAGAACATCGCCATCTCCCATGTTTTCGGGATTGGCTTCAATACCTTGAGCAGAGACAAGGAATCCAAGTAACTTTTCTAAAGAGATTCCGAACACACACTTCTTAGGATGAAGTTTCAAATAGTTTTTTATGAGGTTATCGAAAGTTTCTAGCAGGTCGGAGATGTGATTTAAACGCTTTATGTTTTTTTTCGACTAAATCATCAACATAGGCTTGTAGGTTTCAGCCTAGTTGAGAACAAAATGTCTCTTGCATAAGGTGTTGGAATGAAGCTCCTGCATTTTTTTTATCCAAATGGTATTTTGACATAGCAAAAAAATTCCTAATAGAGTAATAAATGCGGGTTTTTCTTCATCATCTAAACACATACTAATATGATGATATCTAGAATAGGCATCTAGGAAATTAACATCTCGTAGCCAGCAGTAGAATCAACCAATTAATCAATTCGAGGAATGGGAAATCATCATTCGGACAAGCTTTATTTAAGTAAGTGAAATCTATACACATTCTCCACTTACCATTAGATTTCTGTGAGGACCCCGGTTTATTCGGCTTGTACTGTTTAACCATCCACTTGGTCCTAACAGTACAAATCAAATAAACCAAGCCTCGAGATATGTATACTTCCCAGAATTGCAGTATACACACCCCGTAACAAAATCATGCATCAATTCCATTCATACACATAGAGCCGAAGCAAAAGCAACAACTGAAAAACATACATAATATAAAGAGAGTTATTACAAAAGAGAGGCCGACCGGCCCAATAACACGTAAGTAACTAATTTAAACAGCGGAAGCAAAATGGCCATAAGATGGCGATAAACAAAAGCCAATTGGTGTGCCTTTACCCACAAGGCAACCAACCGGACCGCCAAGCTAATCGTCCCAAACAGCGCCGCAACACAGCTCACAAAAGTGAAGCCCTTGGGGCTCACCTTCTTCCTCTGCAACAATTAATATTAAGCAAAGCAGATGAGTACAAAACTTGTTTTTGTACTCGCAAGACTGACGTGTGAGATAACAGAACTATAATTAACTACATGCAAGCTTTATTTAAGGGGATGAGGATTTGGACATATTTTCAGCATAAAGCAAGTTTTCATTTGCAATAAGGTAATAGATTCAAAGCAAGTTTGCAATTAACTTTTATTGTTCAAATAAAAGTGATACAATTATAACAATAGATAAATGACAACACCAACCTAGAAGTGACTAACCCATAGTCACCACAACAATAGCATGAAGTACCCCTTCATACCACCCATGTCAAGTTTAAGTTTTTAAAAGGTTGTAGTCTAGTTCTTGTGGGAAATAACCAAGCGTGTCCATAACCTAGGACGAGGCTATTCGAATAGTTTTAACAACTGCAGGTGTACCAATGTACCCACACGATAGACCGCCTTTCCACGATCACGGTTAGCACACTTCCTTTGGTATGCGGGCATGACTAAGTCTAACAAGACGCTTTCCAATGGACGATGCTAATTAAGAGCCGCAACCCACGGGAGAAAGACACATTAGACAGCCTAACCGGTCTGCTAATGCTCCCCTCCAACACCACAAACACACACACACACACACACAGAACACACCCACCGACCAGCTCATAATTAACACCTCCCAAAGTACTTAGTCAAGAGAGGTTCCATATCCCCCTCGTGTGGTTAGCACGCACAATTGCTTGGATCAATGGCACAAGTAACTCGGTCCTTGGGGACTTAGGCACCATTCCAATCACACCCAACAGATCACCCAATATACCATTGTGCCCAAGCCAAGATATAATTTTTGTTTTCAGTTTTTGATTTGCAAAATGGTAAAACACAAGGGTTGGACATAATGGAATAATAATAGCATTTGTGTGATCAAGATCACCGACTAAGTCGATGATCGCCCAATACTACCGATACTAGGCATGGCTAAGCAATATTTTTTCGAAATCTACTAAGTGACAAGAGCTCATCCAACGAACTCTAATCACAGCAAATAACCTAGGCTCAGGTAGTAGAGGATAATTATTTACCTACAGATTATGCAACTAGAGGATTAACTAATCAATTTAACAACAAAAATAGCAATGCATACATAGAAGTTAAACAAAATATTAGACTTTAAAGTAATGGGATCAATGGGAAATGATCAAACTGCTTGCCTGCTTGCTGTTGCTCAAGCTGTTGCGGAGGATCGTTCTCGGGGTTACCGCAAATGTCGAAGCCTAAGCGAAAGAGCGGAAACAACCAATAAGACGAGCAACACGAAAACGAAAGAGCAAGCAAAAATTATCCAAATGCGACAAAATTTATACACAAGGTAAAATACTAATATACCTAGACATAGGAACCGGAAAAACCCAATTTGGATTTGTGGTGCAAAAGATATTCCTTAAAAACCTATTTTCGGCCATAATTAGGTACTGTAGCAAAAAAAATTTCTAGAAAGATTTTGAAGCTTAAACTTTTATGGTAGCTACCTACTGCTATAGTGATAAGCCATATAAAATTTCAGGTCATTTGGGGTTATATTGAAAGAGTTATGATTTGTCTAAATTGTTTAGGGTATTACACTAAAATATGATCCTTATGATTTTTAAAAATAGTAAAATTTGTGAAGCCAATTTTCCTAGCAAATACACTATCATTGGAAGCTAATCCAATTGGATTCATACAAAAATCAGCTATAGATTAAAAGTTATGCATCTTACAAATTTGCTAAAAGTTCTGAAAAACAGTATTAAGTTCACTTGTTTACTATTTTTGAAAATGGTTCTCCAGGTTTGATCATGGTCTACAATTATTTTTTCATTTAAGTTCAAGTTATAAGGAAGCTAACAAAACTGGAATCGTCTAATTTGGATCTATAGTTACAGATATACAAAAATGACAAGACCCTAAAGTTCTTCAGTTTTTGGACTTAGCATTATCGGGGCTTTTCCTAACACCCGGAGACGTGGACGATTGAGAGCCGTCGATCTCAGATCCAACGGACGACATTGAACCAGACCAAAACACTCCTCACGCGCGAAACGGAGGGCGGCGTGGAGGCTCGAGTCGTTGATCTGCGGATCCAACGGCCAAGACCACCACGTCGCTCCGCGGCGTTGTCGTCCGACAACGCGGCCGAAGGCTTCACGGCAAAACGCCGCGACCAAAACACGGCGGCGCTAGTGAATGCCGAGAATAGGTGCGCAATAGCGTTGCGCACCCTCGATACCCCACACCGACGGTGGTGGACGAGCGGCGCGCGGCGGCGGCGCGGTAAAGAAGACAACGACGACAAGCGGCAAGGAGCTCCGCGGCGGTTCATTTAAGCGGTGCGAGCATCTAGGGACTCTGCGATGCTACCGAGTGACGCGAGTGCGAGATGATGGAGGCGACTCGCGCGAAGCTCGCGGCGGCAACAATGGCGGCAACGAGGGAAGATCACCGAGCCAAAATAATGAGCCCGCGGGATCAAGATAGGTTGCATACCACCCACCGATGCTACCAGAGAGGAATTGACGAGAGAAGGCCTCACCGGCTCTGAGACGAAGAAGGGTGCTCGCGGCGAATTGGGGAAACCAAAATCCGGTGCTCCGTTGAAGCAACCTGAAATGAAGCGGTTGTTAAGCACCACCGAGGTGACAGGAGGTGCGAGGAGCAAGGAGGGAGCCGAGGAACCATCGAGCACGGCCTTCACCGAGAAGCTCCGTGGGCAACAATGGCGGCGAGAGATTTGGCGCTCGGGAGCTCCACAAGGGCGATGGGTGCAGGAGAGCTCAAGGGTGTGTAAGGAGGATAAAGGAGGACAATGGGGCTTAAGTAGGCACGAGGCGAGATGGCACCGTTGGCGCCTCGGGTTCCGCTGCGCTGCGCGTCGCCGTGGCGGCGGGAGCGATTGAGGCGGCGACTAAGCGGGCGGTGGGTAGCGGGCATTTTATGCGCTGCGAGCCGTTGACGAAGACGGAGGTGGCGAGGCTGCGCACCACGCTCGGCTCCGCCATGGCGCAACACCGCGCGGCGAGAGGAGGACAACGATGGCGGCCGTCCGATTTGCATCCAAGGGCTAGCGCGATCGCGTTGAAACGACATCGGCGACGTCGACCGCCCGATTGAAATCAACGGTGAGAATCGAGGAACAACGGAGTTGTCCGAATGCTTACACGAATGAGAGCCGTTCGATGGAGATCTAACGGTGATGACGCGCGCCCGCTTCGGCCGCGGGGTGCGATTAGTTGGCTCGGTCGAGTCAAGTGACTCGAGCCCGAGTCTGACTCGCACCCGAGGAACAGTGCAAACCAGTTAGGGTTTGATTTTTGAACTGAAACTTTGGGGATTTAATTGAGGCATCAAATCAACTCCAAAATTTATGAAATTTTAACTGGAGCTTCCTGACCTTAGGGTTAACCTTCCATAAAATGTCCAGAGATTTTTGTGCACTGGAATTTTCTCAAAAATTTCCAGAAGGTTATTTCAAAGGTTTGACTTGCCTCTAAAATATTTCGAATAATTTCCAAAAATTATGAAATAATTCAGAGGTGTTACCAGGCAACCTTAGGACCAAGGAAAATTATTTCCAATGGTTTAACAAAAGATTTGACAAAGGAGGTTGTTGACTTGATAAATGAGGCTTTTGATTTTGAATTTTCCAAAATTCTTTTTACAAGAATTTTCAGAAAAGTTCAAAAGCACAAGGATGTAAGAAAAGTTTTAATTTACCCTCAATTTCTTACATTTGAAACACAAGCCAAAATGGGGATGTTACAAACCTCCCCCCCTTACAAAAATCTCGTCCCAAGATTTGGTTCACTCGGAAAAGAAAGAGGGGTAGTCTGCACGGAGACGATCTTCTCGTTCCCATGTAGCCTCATCCACGGAATGGTTTGACCACTGAACTTTAAGTAACTTGATGGTCTTGTTCCTTGTTCTTCGCTCAGCCTCCTCGAGTATGCGAACAGGGTGCTCGCGATAGGTCAAATCCTCCTGAACATCAAGGGTTTCCAACGGAGCTTCCTCTGTTGGAACACGGAGGCACTTCTTAAGTGGGACACATGGAACACATCATGTACCCCGCAAGTGCAGCAGGCAACTCCAACTTGTAGGCAACAGCTCCCTTCTTCTCGATAACACGGTATGGACCGACATATCGAGGAGCCAACTTGCCCTTGACACCAAAACGCTGGTGAACTTTCAGAGGAGAAACCTTGAGGTAAACGAAGTCATTGGGCTCAAAGCTCAACTCACGGCGACGGCGATCCGCGCAGCTCTTTTGCACGGATTGAGTACGTGCGTGGCGATCACGAATGAGTGGACTTGACCTTGGCCTCATTAATCGAGTCGGGCCAAAGAAAGGTCTTTCACCGGTCTCAGACCAGTTCAACGGGGTCCTACACTTTCTCCCGTATAAGGCCTCGAATGGTGCCATGCCGAGACTGGCTTGGAACCTGTTGTTATAAGAAAACTCGGCGAATGGCAAGCACTTCTCCCAAAGCTTCCCATAGGAAAGAACACAAGCTCGCAGACATGTCCTCCAAAACTTGGTTGACCCTCTCGGTCGACCATCTGTTTGGGGTGATATCTTGGCTTTGAAAAACGAGTTCCATAGCTTCTTGCAAGCTATGCGAGCTCGGAAGTGAAGATGGAACCACGATCGAAATGATCGTCTTTGGCACCATGCAAGCTCACTATCCTGGTGATATAGAGCTCCGCAAGGTGACCGGTACGAATCTTGGTCTTGACTGGAAGAAAAAAAATGCGCCACTTTCGTCAACCGGTCAATGATAACCCAAATGGCATCATTGCCCCTCGGTGATCTAGGTAGGCCAGTGATAAAATCTATCCCGACCGAATCCCACTTCCATTCCGGAATGGGCAAGGGCTGAAGCAATCCAACTGGACGCTGATGCTCGGCCTTCACACGACGACACACGTCGCACTCGGCAACAAACCTTGCGATCTCCCTCTTCATTCGGGTCCACCAAAACCTCTGGCGGAGATCCTGATACATCTTCGTAGCCCCGGGATGAATGGACAAGGGAGAATCATGGGCTTCGCGGAGGATCAAATCCCGCAACTCCATGTCCTTTGGAACCACGGCGTTGCGAACCTCACGACACCAAGCTCATCTGAGAGAAGCACTTGGCTATTCCATTTTGACATTTTCCTTGATGCGGTTCACTCCAACATCCGATCGCGAAAGGACTGATCCGATCCACCAAGGTTGGATGTACAACTAAGGCAGCGAGGGAACCATGCTCAATCAAACCCAAGTTGAGACGCTGGAACTCCTCCAGAAGGGGGGGCTGAGGCTCTTGGAGCAACAATGCATTGCAATGCGCTTTACGACTAAGCGCATCCGCAACTACATTGGCCTTGCCCGGATGGTAGTGAACACCCATGTCATAGTCCTTGATCAACTCCAACCATCTCCTTTGCCTAAGGTTCAGATCTGGTTGGGTGAACAAATACTTTAAGCTTTTGTGATCCGAATACACTTCACAACGATTACCGACTAGGTAATGTCGCCAAATCTTAAGTGCATGGATCACAGCGGCTAACTCCAAGTCATGGGTAGGGTAGTTGAGTTCATGAGGTCTCAATTGCCTTGATGCATAGGCCACTACCTTGCCTTCTTGCATAAGGACACAACCGAGGCCTCGACGAGAAGCGTTACAAAAGATATCGAAGCCGACGGACATCGGGAGAACAAGAACCTGGAGCGGTGGTCAATCGTTTCTTAAGCGCTTGGAAACTTTCCTGCAATCACGGACCACGAGAACTTCTTGTCCTTCTTGAGCAACTCCGTCATCGGCCGCTATCTTGGAGAAGTTCTCGATAAAGCGGCGATAGTATCTGCTAAACCAAGAAAACTCGAACCGGTGACCGGTGGTGACTCGAGAAAGCACGTCGCGATCTTGCTAGGATCCACGCTCGCCTCTGCCGAAAGAATATGGCCTAAGAAGGCTACTTCCTTCAACGAGAATGCGCACTTGCTGAACTTCACATACGGTGGTGCTCGCGGCTTGCCCAACACAAGCCTCAAATGCTCGGTGTGCTCCTCATCGCTCTTGGGTAGATAAGGATATCATCGATGAAGACCACAACGAACCTGTCCAAATACTCCATGAACACCGAATTCATGAGGTTCATGCACAAGGCAGGAGCATTGGTTAAGCCGAATGACATGACGGTATACTCGTACAAGCCATAACGAGTAGAAAAAGCCGTCTTTGGAATATCCTCGGTCGAATCGAACTCGATGATATCCCTCTCGGATCAATCTTGGAAAACTCGAGCTCCAGTTAATTGATCGAAGAGATCGTCGATACGGGGCAAAGGGTACTTGTTCTTTACCGTTACTTCATTAAGTGGGCGGTAATCAACGCTTTATCTTGCGCACGTCTTGTCCTTTTCGGGACAAAGATTGTCGAGCATCCCCAAGGAGATGAGCTAGGGCGGATGAAGCCCTTCTCTTGAAGCTCACCCACCGCTTCTTCAACTCCACCAACTCAATTGGGTCCATCCGGTAAGGCCTCTTTGAAATCGGGCGATGCAGGAACCAACTCAATGACAAACTCGAGGTCTCGAATCGTGGCATCCCCGAAGGTCGTCGGGAAGACATCAACAAAGTCACATACCACCGGGACTTCACTAATATCTAGAGCCGGCTTCGCTTCAGCGCGAAGAGATGCGGACCTGCAGCCTTCGGCGCGAACCCGCTCGCCGAAGGATCGTGAGGTAGATGAGCCTCCTAGCGCAATCAATTTGTCCCATGTGTTGAGACAACCAATCCATGCCTAGGATTACATCTAAGCTCGCGATCGAAGGAGGATAAGGTTTGCCAAGAATCCTACCCTTCTATCTCAACAGGACATCCCTACACTCGGACTCGGCTCTCATCTCCGAACCGGAGAGCGAATGAGCAATGGGACCAACAATGCAATAAAAGAAGACCTCCCACAGCGACAAAAGACTCGAAACAAGCGAATGAGATGCGCTGAATCAAACAAAGCGTAGCGAGGAAAGAGTTAACAGAAAGTGTACCCAACATGATGTCGGGTGCCTCTGTGCCTCCTCCGCGAGATGAGGTTGACGCGCCACTACCCACGCCTTGGGTAGCGGGGACAACCTTCGATCTCGGGAGGACCACCTCCCGCCCGCGTCCTCCATTAGGGCGAGGGCCTCGATCTGTTAGGGCAACTATTGGCATAATGCCCCTTCGGTTGCATGAAAAGCAGTGACCCGGCGGCCGGATTGCCGGGCCACCTGCTGGTTCGCAGCGCACGTGGCGGGCACGGCTGCGGAGGCGCGAGGAGCCGAGTGCCGTGGCCTCGGTGGTAGTGAAGCCACAGAACGGGCCCCTGGGGTAGGCCCGACTCGGGGACAAGAGAGGCCGACCTGTGCAGACAGCTGGGCCTCCCACTTGCGCTTGCGGGACTCGCCCAGCACCTTCGCCTTGTGCTCAGCAACAACGGCCTTGTCCACCAAGGCACGAAAGTCGACAAAGTCCACAATGGAGAGCTTGTCTTGCAGCTCCTCAGACAAGCCCTCCATGAACTTCTCCTGCTTGGCCTCATCAGTGGCCACCTCAGATGGAGCATAACGAGCCAAGTGGTTGAACTCGTACAGGTACTCCATCACTAACTTACGCCCTTGCTTGAGCGCGAGAACTCCTTCTTCTTGACTTCATCAAGCGGCGGGGATGTGAGCTCGACGGGCGCCGTCCGAACTCATCCCAAGAGACGGTGTGGCCGGCGTCTTTGCATGGCCAAGTTCTCCCACTCAGAGAGTCCGCCCTGCGGTGATGGGAGGCAAGGAGTGCCTGTCTGGTCGAGCACCGAGCAACGTCGGGCTTACGCTCAACTCGACGCACGCCGGTCGTCGCGTCAATGGGTCCTCGGACACGGAGAACGTGGGGTGAGTGCGAAGAAACTCACCAAACCCCACGAGGCGATGTCCGCCCCTGCCGGATCCCGAGGCTCCGGCAGGGCGAAAGTGTTGCGCGCAATAACATCCAGCAGACCCTCCCGTCCTCCGAGCAGTTGCGCTCGATCCGAAGAAGGACCTCAGCCATGGTCGGAGGAGGCGGGAGCTCCTCATCCAAACCAGGCTGCTGACCACGGCCGCTGCGAGTACCTCCAGCCATCCTGGTTCAAGACATTTAGGTTAGCAACCAAAACACTAAGACTAGAAGTTGATGAAAGCGAAAAGCTAACGATTAGGGGAATGAGATATCACCCCAACCGAAAGCCAAAAACAGCAAGTATACAAACTTTAATTGTTTCCAAAGAAGCTCCAAACAGCAAGGAAACTCCAAACCAAGCTCAACTTCTCAATGCCATTAACCCGTATTGAATGAACGAGTAATAGTGTGAGAAGATAAAAATTTCAGCACACTACAACAAGTCTAACACTACTCAAGAACAAGGTTAAGGCGATAAAAATAACGTTAGATACTTAGCTAACTAGTATCACATCCTACCCTTTTATTTCCACAAGTTTTAGTTGATTAACCTCTCATTTTCTACCTTATTTAGAACCTTTGAGCTTGCTGTCCGGAAATCAAATGCTCGCTGTCCAGATTTCGCATCCAAGCCTCCTAATTGAAATCTTCAACTTCGGAAGCTTCAAAACCTTGTAGAGGGCAGCTAACACTTCAATTTGCCAAACTCATTGGTTCCCAAAACCCAATTTAAATGATAATGACTACCTTTTTGGAAGAAGGAAAGGGAAACAACTCTTTAAAACTCAAATTAGAGAAAGATGAGATAGAAAGCTAAGATAGGTAAGGAGTAAAATCTGAGAACTTACTTAAGCTTTCATAAATCATTTAATACTTTGAAAATAAGGTTTTCAAAATATCCTAAGGACGACCAAGCTTGGGTTACTACGGTCGGAATGGCTCTGATACCAACTTTGTGAGGACCCCGGTTTATTCGGCTTGTACTGTTTAACCATCCACTTGGTCCTAACAGTACAAATCAAATAAACCAAGCCTCGAGATATGTATACTTCCCAGAATTGCAGTATACACACCCCGTAACAAAATCATGCATCAATTCCATTCATACACATAGAGCCGAAGCAAAAGCAACAACTGAAAGACATACATAATATAAAGAGAGTTATTACAAAAGAGAGGTCGACCGGCCCAATAACACGTAAGTAACTAATTTAAACAGCGGAAGCAAAATGGCCATAAGATGGCGATAAACAAAAGCCAATCGGTGTGCCTTTACCCATAAGGCAACCAACCGGACCGCCAAGCTAATCGTCCCAAACAGCGCCGCAACACAGCTCACAAAAGTGAGGCCCTTGGGGCTCACCTTCTTCCTCTGCAACAATTAATATTAAGCAAAGCGGATGAGTACAAAACTTGTTTTTGTACTGCAAGACCGACGTGGGAGATAACGAACTATAATTAACTACATGCAAGCTTTATTTAAGGGGATGAGGCTTTGGACATATTTTGAAAGATAAAGCAAGTTTTCATTTGCAATAAGGTAATAGATTCAAAGCAAGTTTGCAATTAACTTTTATTGTTCAAATAAAGAGAGACAATTATAACAATAGATAAATGACAACACCAACCTAGAAGTGACTAACCCATAGTCACCACAACAATAGCATGAAGTACCCTTCATACCACCCATGTCAAGTTTAAGTTTTAAAAGGTTGTAGTCTAGTTCTTGTGGGAAATAACCAAGCGTGTCCATAACCTAGGGCGAGGCTATTCGAATAGTTTTAACCTGCGCAGGTGTACCAATGTACCCACACGATAGACCGCCTTTCCACCAGCCACGGTTAGCACACTTCCTTTGGTATGCGGGCATGACTAAGTCTAACAAGGCGCTTTCCAATGGGCGATGCTAATTAAGAGCCGCAACCCACGGAGAAAGACACATTAGGCAGCCTAACCGGTGCGCTAATGCTCCTCCAACACCACAAACACACACACACACACACACAGAACACACCCACCGACCGGCTCATAATTAACACCTCCCAAAGTACTTAGTCAAGAGAGGTTCCATATCCCCTCGTGTGTTAGCACGCACAATTGCTTGGATCAATGGCACAAGTAACTCGGTCCTTGGGGACTTAGGCACCATTCAATCACACCCAACAGATCACCCAATATACCATTGTGCCCAAGCCAAGATATAATTTTGTTTTCGATTTTGATTTGCAAAATGGTAAAACACAAGGGTTGGACATAATGGAATAATAATAGCATTTGTGTGATCAAGATCACCGACTAAGTCGATGATCGCCCAATACTACCGATACTAGGCATGGCTAAGCAATATTTATTCGAAATCTACTAAGTGACAAGAGCTCATCCAACGAACTCTAATCACAAAGAAATAACCTAGGCTCGGTAGTAGAGGATAATTATTTACCTACAGATTATGCAACTAGAGGATTAACTAATCAATTTAACAACAAAAATAGCAATGCATACATAGAAGTTAAACAAAATATTAGACTTTAAAGTAATGGGATCAATGGGAAATGATCAAACTGCTTGCCTGCTTGCTGTTGCTCAAGCTGTTGCGGAGGATCTTTCTCGGGGTTACCGCAAATGTCGAAGCCTAAGCGAAAGAGCGGAAACAACCAATAAGACGAGCAACACGTAAACGAAAGAGCAAGCAAAAATTATCCAAATGCGATGAAATTTATACACAAGGTAAAATACTAATATACCTAGACATACGAACTGGAAAAACCCAATTTGGATTTGTGGTGCAAAAGATATTCCTTAAAAACCTATTTTCGGCCATAATTAGGTACTGTAGCAAAAATATTTTCTAGAAAGATTTTGAAGCTGAAACTTTTATGGTAGCTACCTACTGGTATAGTGATAAGCCATATAACATTTCAGGTCATTTGGGGTTATATTTAAAGAGTTATGATTTGTCTAAATTGTTTAGGGTATTACACTAAAATATGATCCTTATGATTTTTAAAAACAGTAAAATTTGTGAAGCCAATTTTCCTAGCAAATACACTATCAGTGGAAGCTAATCCAATTGGATTCATACAAAAATCAGCTATAGATTAAAAGTTATGCATCTTACAAATTTGCTAAAAGTTCTGAAAAACAGTATTAAGTTCACTTGTTTACTATTTTTGAAAATGGTTCTCCGGGTTTGATCATGGTCTACAATTATTTTTCCATTTAAGTTCAAGTTATAAGGAAGCTAACAAAACTGGAATCGTCTAATTTGGATCTATAGTTACAGAGATACAAAAATGACAAGACCCTAAAGTTCTTCAGTTTTTGGACTTAGCATTATTGGGGCTTTTCCTAACACCCGGAGACGTGGACGATTGAGAGCCGTCGATCTCAGATCCAACGGACGACATTGAACCAGACCAAAACACTCCACACGCGCGCGGAACAGAGGGCCGACGTGGATCCAACGGCCGAAGACCAGCCACGTCGCTCCCGCAGCGTTGTCGTCCGACAACGCGGCCGAAGTCTTCACCGGCAAAACACCGGCGACCAAAGGCACAGCGGCGCGAGTGAATGCCAGGAATAGGTGCGCAATAGCGCTGCGCACCCTCCGGTACCACCTACACCGGTGGTGGACGAGCGGCGCGCGCGGCGGCGGCGCGGTAAAGAAGACAACGGCGACAAGCGGCAAGGAGCTCGCGCGGTTCATTTAAGTGGTGCCCGAGCATCTAGGGACTCTGCGATGCTACGAGTGACGCGGAGGTGCAGAGGATGACCGGCGACTCGGCGGCGAAGCTCGCGGCGGCAACAATGGCGGCAACGAGGAAGATCACGAGCCAAAATAATGAGCCCGCGGGATCAAGATAGGTTACATACCACCCACCGATGCTACGAGAGAGTAATTGACGAGAGAAGGCCTCACCGCTCGGAGACGAAGAAGGGTGCTCGCGGCGGGGAAACCAAAATCCGGTGCTCCGGTGAAGCAACTGAAATGGAGCGGTTGTTAAGCACCACCGAGGTGAGAGGAGGTGCGAGGAGCAAGGAGGAGCCGAGGGAACCACTCGAGCACGGCCACCAGAAGCTCGCGGGCAACAATGGCGGCGAGAGATTTGGCGCTCGGGAGCTCCACAAGGGCGGTGGGTGCAGGAGAGCTCAAGGGGTGTGTAAAGGAGGATAAAGGAGGACAATGGGGGCTTAAGTAGGCACGAGGCGAGGATGGCACCGTTGGCGCCTCGGGTTCCAGCTGCGCTGCGATCGCCGTGGCGGCGGGGCGATTGAGCGGCGACTAAGCGGGCGGTGGGTGGCGGGCATTTATGCGCTGCGAGCCGTTGACGAAGCGGAGGTGACAGAACGCTGCGCACCACGCTCGGCTCCGCCATGGCGCAGCGCCACGCGGCGAGAGGAGGGCGGCGATGGCGGCCGTCGATTTGCATCCAAGGGCTAGCGCGCGATCGCGTTGAAAGCGGCATCGAGCGAACGTCCACCGCCCGATTGAAATCAACGGTGAGAATCGAGAGAACAACGGAGTTGTCCGAATGCTTACACGAATGAGAGCCGTTCGATGGAGATCTAACGGCTGATGACGCGCGCGCCCGCTCGACCGCGCCGGGTGCAGTTAGTTGGCTCGATCGAGTCAAGTGACTCGAGCCCGAGTCTGACTCGCACCCGAGGAACAGTGCAAACCAGTTAGGGTTTGATTTTTGAACTGAAACTTTGGGGATTTAATTGAGGCATCAAATCAACTCCAAAATTTATGAAATTTTAACTAGAGCTTCCTTACCTTAGGGTTAACCTTCCATAAAATTTGCAGAGATTTTTGTGCACTGGAATTTTCTCAAAAATTTCCAGAAGGTTATTTCAGAGGTTTGACCAAGGTTTGACTTGCCTCTAAAATATTTCGAATAATTTCCAAAAATTATGAAATAATTCAGAGGTGTTACCAAGCAACCTTAGGACCAAGGAAAATTATTTCCAAGGGTTTAACAAAAGATTTGACCAAGGAGGTTGTTGACTTAATAAATGAGGCTTTTGATTTTGAATTTTCCAAAATTCTTTTTACAAGAATTTTCAGAAAAGTTCAAAAGCACAAGGATGTAAGAAAAGTTTTAATTTACCCTCAATTTCTTACATTTGAAACACAAGCCAAAATGGGGATGTTACAATTTCCTAACTATTAAGTAAGTGAAATCTATACACATTCTCCACTTACCATTAGATTTCCTAACTATTACAGGATTGGCTAACCACTTGGAGTGATCGACCTCTTTTATAAAGCCTACTTTAATAGCTTGTCGAGCTCCGACCGGATAGCTTCTCATCGATCGGGTGGAAAACAGCGTAACTTTTGTTTGACGGGCTTTTTGTCAGGCCGTAGATCTAGCATGTGCTCGATCACTTCTCTAGGACCCCGGGCATGTCGGATGCTTGCCACATGAATACATCTATGTTTGTCTAAGGAAGGCAAAGAGCACGTATTCCTATGCGGAGTCGAGGGCGACTTCGATGCAAACAGTTTTGGAAGGTTCCGCTACATTGAGTGGATTCTCCTTGACCTAGTCGTTTGGCTTGGGTGCAACCTTCAGCTTCGAGTGCTTTGCCGAGTGCTGTGTGTCATGAGATTCTTAAGTATGGATCTGACCTACTAGCTTGAGGGACTTGCAGTCGCATGTGAGTGTCATCTTCTTATCACAGCGAACTGTGATAACTCTTTTGGGACCTGGCATCTTTAAGCATTGTTAACCATAATGGGCAGCCATTTGAAACCTTGCCAAAGTAGGTCGACCAAGAATAGCATTATATGTTGTATCAAAATTGACCACATCAAAGGATATTTTCTCCGTTATGAAATTGCTCGGAGTTCCGAACGTAATAGGAAGCGAAACTTGGCCAATAGGCTTGGACAAAGATCTAGGTACGATACTGTGAAATGAGTACCGTGCTGGTCTTATTTTCATCGTGAGAACTTGCATTTCATCCAGGGCACTTGTAAATAGAATATTGAGAGAACTGCCACCATCAACTAGAACCCAATTAACTCAGCAATTGTTGATGGTAAGTTTGACCAGTATCAGAAACTGACCAGGTCAAGTAGAAGGGATCAGATAGTCTTCCTTTTGAAAAAAATGGTGACTTTCAACCACTTCGATAATTTGTGGACAATAGAAGGCTCGATAGAGTTTACCTCACATTCGACAGGTTTAAGCTATCATTTCGAATCATGTGTCGATGAGCCTCTATAGATGTGGTCGGTCGTGTGTTCGAGGTATTGGTACGACATCTCCTCATTGTCCTCTGACTACTTTCTGCCACTTGTCTGTCCCACCTCTTCGATTGATGGAAGTAGACCATCGCTAGAATAGTAGTCCTCGAGCTTTATTCTATAAACTCAGTAATTGCCCGGAGGTCGTGTCCTTCCTTTTTATGGAAAGGGCACTGCATCGGCTTATCTGACTTCCGTTCAGGGCATTTTCCTATGCTTCGGTTGGAGTACTGTTTGGAGCCACGAGGCTCCTTGTCACTTATGGCTAGAACTTCCTTTGAGCTCTTCATTTGTGGCTTCTTGCCTTTAGATTTGCACTTGGACTTTCTCCCTGCTTTTCTTTCTTTTTTCTACCATCGTTCTCTTGGGAATCTTTATAATCATGATCAATAGTCCGATTCCATTCGACTGCTTCAGCAGTAGTCGTATAGCGATCGACCATGTCAAAGAGTTTAGCAAAGGTGGCCGGAGGGTTCGAGGCAATGTGTTGTGTGAACCTTCGGTTTTGGACTCCCTGCTTAAAATCTTGAATGACAGATGAATCTGAGACTTCAGGGATAGGGTTACGAACCTGACTAAAAAGTCATATGAATTGACGTAGGGTCACATGTGAATCCTATCGCATGTGACGCAAGTCGTCCTCCTTTCTAGGACGATTGTAGGTGCCCTGAAAATTTGCTAGTAGCAAATCATAGAGATATTGCCACAAGTAGATCGACTTGGGTGGCTAGTTGTGCAGCCACAATCGAGTAGAATCTTCGAGCACTATTTGAAGATAAGTGGCCATTACATGTTCTACCCCAGCGGCTTGAACTGTAGTAGTGTAAGTTTGGAGAAATTCAATGGGGTTTTGAGTCCCATCAAACTTTTCCATAGTCGCTGGTCGAAATCTTGCTGGCCAGCGAACTGCTCGGATGTCGGGTGAAAATGCCCGACAACTGGTAATAGTATCATAGTGCCTTCATTGAGGAAAAGAAGAGTTAAAATCACTAGGTGATCCTACTCGACGATACTCAGTGGTAAGGGGATCTGGTCTATCATAGATATCAGTCCTATGAGGGTAATCCTCCTCGTATTCCAACTACTGATGCAGATTTCTCCGAGGGAGTCATGGTTGTCCACTTCTCCAAGGAGTCTGTCGACCACCAACCATAGGGGGTGTACGCTAGTTACTCCTTTGACCACCATCGTGGTCGAGAGATCGACCAGGGGATGTATTAGGTCGAAGAAGGTCTTGTTGTTCTCTATGTTGAAAACTTTGTGAACGGTTGACGTTCGATGGAGTTGTTACAGTATGATCTCCAGAACGTTGCGTCGGTACCGCTCGACTCTAGTCATAGTATCCTGAAGTCGTTGAGCCATCTCTTGAGCAAAGGCATCATAGCCTAGTGCTTGTCCAATCTCTTGGCTCGAATTTTCTATGAGATCATTGATCCTTTGTAGTTCTCGAGTAGTTTACAACTAGTATCGGATTCGACCAGGCAGCCTATCCTAGGCCACAATCCTTCTTATCCTGATGGTCTCGGGGTCATTTACATCCGAGTTTGCCCAGTCATCTTTTGGTGGAGTGCGATCACCTTGAGGATACCAGTTACGCTCCTGACTGTTGAGATTTCCCTCATCGTTGGAGGGGTTCTCGCCATTCGTACGAGCGCTCAAAGGGTGTCTGCGATGGGCAGCATCCCAGTCCTGATTTGTGGAGAGTGATTAAGATCTATACAGAGGACAAAGACCTCCTGGGTGCCGTCGTCGCCGCTTGTGGTCAAGCTCTCCTAGCTCGATGAGTAGTCGAAAGACAATGCCTCACGACTCTGCGTAATCCCCTTCAAGACGGGGAATTATGGGTTATAATCATCTCCAGTCGAAGGCGAATTCTCCTGGTATGTGGTCAGACTTGCAACTGCAATGTGTTTGACTACATCCCGGGTAGTGGTAAATGCACAATGATGGTTAGCAGATGGTGATCAAGCCCTGGAATCATGTGTTCCAGGACTCGACGAAGGAAACTGGCCGTCCTTGGACGGGCTTGAACCCTCGGAGGCTGGAGCCTCATTGTGTTCAGTGCCTATCGACGGGTGGCACCGGTCGTATTCGCTTGGACCCTTGCCCTGTGAGGATTTTAACTCCCCATCTGGGTGTAGCAGTGCTAGTGAGAGAGTTGGAGATAGCATGCCCTCATGGATTGTGTTCATGGCACGGTTTCCTGGGCCCAGTGAAGGATCTCTAGAGTTGGCATCGCCCTTGGACGAAAAGATGCTCTGTTCATAGTCATAGCAGGCATCCTTGTCAATTCCTGCATAATCTACGAGATCGAACCAATTCTCCTAGTTCCACTCGTCTGCCATGGGGCATCGGAGTAGGAACGATGAAAATCATCAGAGTAATCCCCACGGACGTCGCTAACTGTCGATGAATCACTATTGATCTTACGAAATAAATGTCAGAGACATGACTATCGAAACTGTGCAAGAAGAGACAGAGACTTTTTTAGATAGGTTCAGGCCTTCTTCGAAGAGACTCCCATATTCTTGTATTGAATGGGATTACAGAGTACAACAAGCCACTGAACTTGGTTTAATGGCTTATGTGTGTTTTTTTACCTCTCCCTCTGTCTGCTGGCATTGCCCTTTATAAAGCATTTGAAGAGGTGGTAGTTGCTGTGTGTCAGAAGGCGCCTTGACGATTGTTGTCAGTGAGACATCCTCATGCATGTTCATCATGCAGTTATTGCCGGAGACGTAGAGAACTACGTGCGGTTATTTTAGAGATAACACACACGTGTATTAATTACCACACATAAGTGATCGTAGTGTACAAAGTGCCCAGTCGATGATGTTCATATATCTGTGGGTTTTATCGACTATAGGGTTGTCGTGATTCCACCTGGTTATAGTAGATCTTACGACCATAAGGTGGTCGTAATCTGAACTGGTCGTAGCCTTCCCTAGTAGTTACTTACAGGTATCACCGACTAGGGGTATACAGTTATTTAGAATACCATTATCTATAATAAATAATACAAATAATTAGTTTCATTAATCGAGAATTATTGAATCCTTGTCACCGACCGGTCTAGGACAAGCATCCTCTGCTCGGTCCTCGGACCCGTACACGTACCCAACCAAAACCATAACAGCACCATACTTTCTATTTGGTCTATTCTTCTTTTGTAGGAGCTAACACTGAGTCCAGTTTGTATTCTTCTTCTCTACAATTGTTATATTATTAATATGAAAAAACAGAACTTCGTAACTGGAGGAGAATTGAAAGAGAAGAGGGACTTGATCTGCTTGGGTTACTATTGGACTTGTACATGGTGTGCCGGAACTGGTGAGGTTCGATGGACCTTTTTGCTTTAGGGCCTGTGAACGACACACCCAAAAGTCCCTTCTTATTTTGGATTCCCCGCGCCGGGAAAAAGATGGTGCCGCATGTGCGTGTGTTTACATGTCAATTTGTGATGTACGCTTGTCTTTCAGGTATGCACCGTTGGTGCCGGGCTAGGTGCTACCCCGATGAGGCGAGGCGACCAAAGGAGCTTAGGAGCGGAGAGCGTCGTGTGTGGTTGATGCTTGGCTCACGCACTGCAGCCTCGCCCCGCGCGATCCTCCTGCCGATCAGCGCCTCAGCGGTGATCTCAACGTGACAGCCATCGTGCCCACAGTTGGAACGTGTGGTTCACGCTTACAAGTCGCATACATGCGCAGTTCGATTGCCGAGATTTGAAAACGAAGGTACGTGTACATGTTCGACTTGGCAACGCTCGGTTCACGTACACCGGGGTGGGTACCAGGGCAGGCCAGGGCAGGCCAGGGAAGAGGCAGAGGGGGCCCCACAATCTCTGCGTGGAAACGAAGCAAACGCTTTGGAGAGAAGGCGGAACTAACCCACGCTCTGCTTCCTCCCCTTGTCTGTCCCATTGGCAAACACAGATGGAAACGGGCAGGCGATGCTTTTTTCCTCTGCCTATCCCGGCGCACGGGGACAAAACCACCGGTTGTACTGCCTATCCCATCCCCTTTCCCCTCCTCTTTCGTCGTTCTTTTACCATTTCATCTCGCAATCCCATCCCCATCTTCCCCCGTCTCAATTCTGTTCTTCTTTTACCAATTCATCTCACCACCCCATCCCCATCATACAAGTACACAACAAGACAATTCAGAGCAGTAATTTCAGGATGCAACGCAATAATGTTAGCAAGAGTAAAGCAAACACGGCGCCAAGCAAATGCATCAAGGAAACACGAAACAGCAGAAGCATTCGAACGTAACTGAAATCTGAAATAGCTAGTCGATTCGATTTGATAGAAAGATAGATCGGACAGTGCCATCCATGGCTGTCTCTCAAACACACACAAACAAATAACTTAGGAAAGGAAACAACTCAAACTCCCATTACATGGATCGATCCATATCACTTCTTACGGCTTCTTCTCCTTTCTCCTACGATCAGGACAAGGACCACTACGGAATCTACTGATAAGATAGGTATGACTTGCTGCAGTCAGGAAGGGGGCAAAAGGCAACACGGGAGTCAGATCTGACTAGTAGTTCTTGTTGGGGCAGTCCCTCGCCAAGTGGCCATCCTCGCCGCAGTTGTAGCACCCACGGCCGCCACCGCCACCGCCGCCGCCGCCGCGGTAGCCTCCTCCCCCGCCGTAGCCTCCACCTCCGCCACCGCCCTGGCTGCAGTCCCTTGCCATGTGGCCCTCCTCGCCGCACTTGTAGCACCCACGGCCGCCACCACCGCCACCGCCGTAGCCGCCTCCATAGCCGCGGTCACCCCCGCCGCCATAGCCGCGGTCGCTGCCGCCGCCGTAACCGCCGCCGTAGCCGCGGTCACCGCCACCGTAGCCCCCTCCGCTACCGTAGCCACGGTCGCCACCGCCGTAGCGCCCCCCTCCGCCGCCGCGGTCGCCACCGCCGGGGCGGGAGCCGCCGGTGAGCGGGGCGCCGCCGGGGCCGGTGACGTCGATGGCCTTCGTGCGGCCGTCGTCGCCGGAGCCCACGACGAACTCAACGGCTTCGCCATCGTTGAGGCTGCGGAAGCCGTCGGACTTGATGGAGGACTGGTGCACGAATAGGTCCTCGCCGCCGTCGTCGGGGGTGATGAAGCCGAACCCCTTGGTGGTGTTGAACCACTTCACCGTCCCCTTCACCCTCTCCGACATCTTGCCGCGCCGCCGGACACGAAGATCCAAAACCCTAGAAACCCTAGATTGGTGTGGAGGCGGAGGCGATGGGGAGGGAGTGGTGAGAGGAAGGCGACGGGGCGTCATTTTATAATGGTTCTCGGTGGGGACGGGCGTGGGGCTGCGGAGAATCCCAGGAGGCTGGCAGATGGAGAAGCGGGACCGACGCGTCTCACTGACATGTGTGGTACTCAGGTGGGGACAGAACTGTGGGTCCGGATGTCAGGGAGACAGAAAATTCAGGTAGTGTAGGGTTGCCGCACCAACGTATCTGAAGCGGGATGGTCGCTTCCAAAAGATATCTCCACCAACCTCTATCTCGAGCAATCAATGTATGCTGCTGTGTCGATGACGCGTGGGACCCTTCTCTCGGTGGTTCGCAGATGTCCGTGCTGCATAAACGCGGAGCCAGGAGTACACGTCTTGTAGCAAAATATCTAGTGGGCTGGTGGGAAATAAAGAAAAAGAATATCTACCTAGCACTTGAGTTTGTTGTTTAAAAAAGCACTAAAAGTATGGGCCGTTGGATTCTCTTCATCCGCTCCCCGCGTCATTTTTGTGAAGGAACTGTTGTTGGCAAATTCAGTCCGAGCGATTACTTCGTAGACAAATAGAGAATCGTAAGAACGATGCAAGAACACAAGAACGAAACAATAGATGAAACACAGGTATGAGAGGGGACTGCATGCTTCTCTTTATTGCTCTTTCAATAATGAATGTGTACAATTGTGAGGTCCTCCTCTCCATATATAGCCTCTGATAGATGAGGTGCCCACTCGGACCTGATTCTGGCGGGCCGGTTTCCTAATACTCCCCTGGGCTCTCATCCTTCATGTCCATGCCTCGCTAAAACTCCATAAAAACCAGTGGAAAAATTTGGAGAAAGAGTACATGTATCATGTTACTGCTATGTCGCATCTAATTGCCTCATTAAAAACCTTAACCAGAAACTTTAGGAAAACTCGTCAAGGAAAAAGAGTACAATTCACCCAATTTATTTAAT
The DNA here is from genome assembly GCA_036346255.1 of Ampelocalamus luodianensis. NCBI lineage: Eukaryota > Viridiplantae > Streptophyta > Magnoliopsida > Poales > Poaceae > Ampelocalamus > Ampelocalamus luodianensis. The sequence continues at coordinate 56,330,692 of CM070620.1, forward strand.
CTCGAGATTTGCTCTTTGGGTACTCGATCTTCGTGATCAAGTTTCATAATGAGTTTGTGAAGGTTCTCCCCGACTCTGCACTTCTCTAAGTCTTATCATTCCAATTCCGCGTACGCACCTTTCAAAGCTAGATGCTGGAAGTGACTTAGTGAACAAATTTGCAAGATTTTCACATGACTTAGTATGCAGTACCTTAATTTCTTCCATCTTTTGCATTTCATGAGCATAGAAGAACTTGGGGTTGATATGCTTTGTGAGAGGACTCTTCACATAACCTATCTGCACTTGTGCAACACAAGCTGCATTATCTTCATAGATAATAGTGGGGGTTTGTGCGGTATTCAATCCACATGACTGCTGGATGTGGTGAATCATCTGCCGAAGCCAAGAGCATTCCCGTGCGGCCTCGTACAGTGCTATAATTTCTGAGTGGTTCGTCGAAGTTGATACCATACTTTGCTTAGATGATTTCCATGAAATTGCAGTTCCACCACACAGGAATACAAAGCCTGTTTGCGACTTAGCTGTATGCGGTGCGATAGGTACCCAAGATCTGCATAGCGATCATTGTAAGTCTGGTTCTTCTGTAAAATGGCCAAGATCTTTACTTCCTTGGAGGTATCGGAAGGCGTCCTTTATTCCTGCCAATGCCTTTTGGTGGGTTACGCACTATACCTTGCTAGAAGATTCACTTTGCAAATGCAATGTCAGGTCTAGTACGCTTTGTCAAATACATGAGTGCTCCAAGCTGCGCTCAAGTATGGGAATTCAGTCCCGTGACTTCCTCCTCTTCTTTAGGTGCGAGCGGGTCCTTGTCTTGCTGCAAGGATCTCCGATCATCGGCACTTTGAGGATATGCCTTTTCAAAGCCGAACCTTTCCAACACCTTACGAGTGTAGGTTGGTGATATACTAAAATCCCTTCGGGTATGCTCAAGCTGCAAGCCTAGGCAATATTTGGTTTTACCCAGATCTTTCATTTCGAACTCTGACTCCAGGTAAGAGCTTGTTTTTCCAATATCTTCTAAAGTCCCGATGATATCCAAATCATCTACATACACTGAGATTATACAGAATCCATCCTGGGATCGCCGTATAAACACACAGGGACAATCCTCACTGTTCGTGTAGCCTTTCTTGCAGAGAAAGTCGCTTAGGCGATTATACCACATCCTGCCTGATTGCTTCAATCCATACAGTGACTTTCTGAGTTGCACACTGTATAGATTTCTATTTGCTCTGTCTTGGTTCGGTACAGGGATACCTTCAGGTACCTTCATATAAATTTCCGAATCCAAGTTCCCATAAAGGTATGTAGTTACCACATCCATCAATTTCATTTCCAAATTCAGATTTACTGCCATTGAGATTAAATATCTAAAGGTAGTTCCGCCCATGACCGGGGAATAGGTCTCTTCATAATCGACTCCTGGTCTTTGAGTGAAACCTTGTGCAACAAGCCTTGCTTTATATCTTACAACTTCATTTTTTTCATTTCTCTTTCGAACAAATACCCATGTATGTCCTACAGGGTGCACATGGGGAGGTGTGCGGCTTACAGGCCCAAACACCTCTCTTTTATTCAGAGATATTAATTCTGCTTCTATTGCCTTTTTCCAATATTTCCAATCTGATCTTTTCTTGCATTCAGCGAGCGATGTAGGCTCTGGATCAAGATCAATGATTGTGGCAATTTTCTTTGCAAAATAGATGTCGATATTGGCTGTTGCTCTATTCATAGATTCTCCCGTAGTCATATAATTTATAGCTATTTCTTCATGGGGCGGTTCTGCTAATGCTTCTACTTGCTTACCGCTGCTTTCAATTGCGGGGGCAAGTCCCTTTAGTTTTTCAGCTCCGAAGTGTGCGCACACATCCATGCTAATGTCTCCCTCCGTGGGAATATTCAAATCTGGTATGCTGTAACACCCCAACTCCACAAGAGCCAAGAATGCTACTAAAGTAACCTTACACAAAACTAAACTAAGATAATTTACTAAATTTCGGTAGAGTCTCCTTTGTATTTCTAACAGCACATGGGTTTCAACGGTTAAAAGGAGTTATAACGAAATACTACAATATTCAAGATCAACAATAAGTACTCAAGAACTTACTAATCGATGAACAAATCCTCAAACTTCCAACTAGACTACTCATCATTATTACAAATAATCCGATACTGAACATAAACATGTCAAATCCTTAAACAAGAGCTTAATTATTAAGGCATGGTCCGAGAATTAAAGTTCATGACGATTAATGCGTGCAAAGCATAACGCTTCTCCTCCCATGCATCTTTGCTTGAGCCGAGTACCTAAAAACAACAAGAAAGCAAGAGTGAGTCCACAGACTCGGCAAGTACATAAATAAAAGACACATAATTCAATCCATAACATCGGCATCCATATTCGGGAGCACATCACTAAATCATTCCACATGCAAATGCAATGCTCAAGGATTCCTTTTCTTTATCTCTTTGTGCATTTTACGGTAATGCAAAGTATGCAACCGTCGCTGCATACCCATGCCTGTGCGCGCACGCACAGGGACCAATTGCCCAATACTCCGCAAGTATTGGGGACCTCATGCCCACACTTCACGAGTGTGGGGATCTCAAGCCCGTCACATTCATGACGGGACCTCAAAGATGTGCATGCTTGGTCATCACAAGACCAGGCCTCAACATGATATCAAAATGCATATGCACCATCTCTTTTTAACATCAAGCACCAATGACAATAACAACATTCATGAATAAAGGCAATAACGACATTCATGAATAAAGCGATAACAATATTAATGAATAAAGCATATCCATACTTTGAACATTCACCATTCGATTATGCACACTTATCAACAGCCATACGACATTAACAAGCATCAAACCGCATTCATATCCAAGCAATTACAAACAAGGTTCAAGCGATGCACTTGCCTCAACCGTGCGAGAACGAAGGACGCGAAGAGGTGCCGCCTCGGAACCAGTCCCCACCTAAACATTCAATTAAGAAATGCTAAGACAGCAATAGAGGACCACTCAAACCATAAAAGTAAACACGGACTCACAAAAGTTCCTTTAGCGAACCCAGCCCCAATTTCTAGATGTCGCTTTGTCCCTACGTGGACAGTCATGTTCTAAAATTCATATCTTTTTGTACAGGGATCCAAATTAGGTGTTCTTGCACTTCATTGAAAGGTTATCAAATTCCCCAACTAAACCTCGTTGGTGAGCCTTCCTGTTTCGGCCATCTACTACCCCTAACATTCGAAATAACAGAACATCGTTTTCACGTCAGGTTCTCTGGACAGTGCACTACATTGATCATAACTTTCAGCTCGTTTGTCCAAATTTCGTGTTCTTATGCTTCCCTGAAAGCTACGACAATTATCTACAACTTTCGTTATACTGAGATCCTCTAATTCCCCATTTAACTTATCGCACAAGTCAAATTACTAAAACCTGTCAAAACACTGACTGATTCGCAGGACAGTCGCACTAATAAATTCATAACTTTTGCTACAGAGGTCCAAATAATACGATCTAGCACTTCATCGAAAGCTATTGACGTCCTCTACAACTCTCTAGGAGAAGTCCAAGACTGAATCCACACTTAACTTCATCAAAACGTCTGTCTAACGCGATCTGTCCTGAGGAGACAGAAATACCGACATTGCTACAACAATCAATAGATGCATCTACTCGGGGGAAACGGGTATTACCCTTGACTAAACACCGCGAACGTGAAGAACTCCCAGCGTAGGCCACGAACTCTCCCTTCCCTCTCTTCTTCCCTTCTCCCTTCTTCCTTCTTCTTCTTTTTTTCTTGGCCGCCACCACAATGAAGAGGCATCGGAGGAGAGGGCACCACCATGGAAGAGAGGGATTGCTACAGCACCATGCTACGATGGCGGCGGTGGTACTGTAGCACGGAATTACTGTAGCAAACCTAGGGTTTCCCTCCTCCTTTTGTTGGTGGTTGATTTTCTCATGGGCCACTATGGCTAATTTCTCCTTTATGGCCGCCACCTCCTCCCACCTTTGGGCCAAATACCAATGGGCCTAAGGCCTCGCCCGAGTTGTCCAAATTTCACAGAAACCCCTCTTTAACCGCTTAAATAACTATTTTCTATTTGATCCTTCCTCAATTCAATTTCTAAATAGTCATTCTCTTTAAATAACCTAATTCTCTCTCAATAATCCTTTCTGATACTTTTGGGGTATTACATTCTAACCCCTTAAACCGAATTCGACCTCGACTCGACCATGCTTACGCCAAAGTATAATCACGACTAAAACTTACTAACATTGCTACGCACTGCTGTGAATAATTCTCGATATCGCTCGCGCATGCGAGACTCCAATTCCCAAGTCTTTTCCACTCGGACTTATGGGACCACCGCACCTTGATGCAACGATGTGTTACGCCTCATCACTTGTACCATCCTAACGAAACCACTCAACGGACATGACTCAAAGATGCGATGTGCTCGCGGTCAACGGCTCTTACGAAACCTCACACTCCGGATACCTTAAGCATTCTCTCAACACCGGTTCATCCAAAACATTATATACCCGCTCCAAGACTCGAGACGGTTCTAGCAAATTGCTATCTTCCGAATCCCGCAACTTCGAACAACCAAATATACTGGGCTATCTATCTCTTCGCACCAAACCACATAACTTGCACATAAACATTTGGAACTCTGTTCCTCTTAGTCGATTCCTTCACTAGAACAAGGAGATCCTCCATTAGCGAGGACGTACAACACAACTTATTTTATCAAACTTTAATAATCGATTCAGCGAAAACAAAGGATTCACAAAGCAATTCCAACTTTCCTCCAAAATCGAGATTCTTCACGAAAACCTTCCATCCTTCCAACTCGGCGCTTTGCAACTAAACACCACATAAGCCAAAAGAGAATTCGCTCGAATGTCCAAATCAATTACTTCATTTATTTTCCGAATCGACAGAACCACCTTATCAACCTAAGTCAACTCAAATTGTACATGATCTCCATTATATAAAAAAACCAATTCAAGCAAGAACCAATAGAGCACTTCTCTACTCGAGGATCATTCTTTTCTCGAGATGTTCATTTAAGAAATAATCCCTTTCCTTTTCATGGGTGTGCGAATTATCACACTAACTCCTCCTCTTAACCGACAATCTCAAAATGATCCTCAAACCAAAAGAACAACCATACTTATTTAGAGAGACTCTTCTAATCCACAAAAATATTCTCTAGTCCACTCCTATCCCAAAGGAATTATTTTGACAAATAGTGTCCAACGCCTCAATAGAGATTTTCACCCACATCCACATCAACTCATCTGTTAAAGATAATCAACTTCAAGTTCTCAAAGACACATACTCATTTACTTTACCCAATGTATTCTATCAAAGATCAACATACTATTCAAAATTCGCTTCTGTTCATCTACCTCTACACATACTATTGGGTCTCCATGGTCCTATCATAAAAATACAAAGCCCAAATTCAACCTCCAAGTTTTCTACCATGAGTTTCTGGTATAATTGATAGGAAATCCTTAAATTCGTTTACTAAAATTTCACACAGCTCACAATAACCTCAGTTATTATTATCAACATACCTCACTAATCAGGTAACCGCCCCAAGGCGATTTATTTCACCAATCTTAGGCCTCTAATCCACACCAATCCAATTCAGTTACACAACTACAATATACCCATTCGCAATACTCTAATTGATTGACCAGGATTCAAACATACTCAATCACCAACGTTAATAAATAAATAAATTCTTGACCAAGTTATACTTAGAGATAATCTAACTCCCATAGGGTTACTCATTGAGGCGAATCATACGACAATAACTCAACAATTTCGCTATCCCATTAATTAGCACAACACTTAGGTTTCTCCACACCGCTACTCTCATTAACCTTCACCATCAAAACTCTTCTACACAATCTTACTAAGTATCCAATTACATAATCTTAATAAGTATCCAATTGCTATACTCTAATAAATTTATCAAGAGTCCATACTTTCGATAATCCCAACATCCCAACATGGACAAATGTTACTGGATCATAATTCGCCATAGGTTCTACTAGTTGTAACACTAATCAATTTTATTTCATCGACAAACCTTCCATTTAAATATAACTCCCTCCAGGTATTATAGGTCAAAAACCAATTCACTATCTACTACTCTTCAAATAACTTGGTTCCCAAAATTTCACCACCATCATATACTTGTCTACCACCAACCAATCGCCATAATACACTTTATAAGACTTTGGCAACACAAGTTGGTTAATTCATTTCTCAAAAGGAAGAAACAACCAAATACAAGTTTTCAACGCACAAGAAAAATGTTGCTCTCTGAGTGAGCCGAGACCAAGAGAAACAGTCAAATATTAATGATCCGGAAAACAAAATACGAGTATGTAAATGAGGGCACATGTCCCACAATAAGGAACTTTCAAACCTCCATAAATCATAATAAAACACTGCTATGGAAACCCAAGAAACTCTTAAGCTTTAACAATAGAAAAAAAATTAAAGATCACAATTCTTAACTCCAACCTCAAATACTTTTGGTACACATTTTCCGTTAACAAAGAAAGCAATTTTCTTTGATTACAACACTACTTAGGAACCAAACCACATTAATCACTTAGGAACCAAACAGAACCTTCCCACACGTCACATTGCTCAACTAATTTCATGTACTACATAATTCATGAACTCTAAAAGATCACGAATGCAAAACTCCAAACATTTCATTTAATCCATATTATAAAAATCAATCAACTTACTTTCTCTCTAGAAGAATTATCACCACTCACAATCTCTTGTAGACTGTATTTCTAACATCAAGAGTAATTCGCTCTTAACAAGATTCGTTATCGTCAACCCTTCCTTTAAAAGTCCTCAAAAGCTTTCCAAATTGTTATTTACTAGATTATCATCTCATCCTCAATTGAGGGTATACCAAATTATTACAACCTCACTACAACAACCACTTTATTTTAGAGGAACCGACTACACAATTTAAAAGGTTATTCCAAAACCCTTCCATCAAAGACATACTATTATCCGATAGTTCTACCATCACGTAAACATTGTTCATCCATTAAATCCCATCAGTTTATCTCTTAGTGATGCTCAACACCAAACTTTAATAGACAATAATCTAACTCCTTTTGAACTTAACCATCCCAAATGGTTAGATTAATCCATTGAGATTAGTTAATCCAATTTACCAAATAAGTTTACCAAATGTATCACTCTTAATGATCACTCAATTCATCAATGTTCCACACTTCTTATCAATTCTATTGATTACAATTAGATATAGTCATACTCCTAATCACAGCTCATCAAGAATTACTACAAAAAAACTTTCAAATCTATCAACTTTCCTTTCAAGGATCTTAGTTTGATCGATCATGCACACACTGCAGACCTAACATGATAATACATATCATATCCATTAATTGTTTTGATTATAACCTCTCACTTAACCAAGACAAAACATCGCTAAAGGGTTTAACATCTTCTTTCATAAAAGATAACTATTAATCTTCAACACTCAAAATACCCAAGAGAGATACATTGAGTCAAAGTCTCCACGTACTAAAGGACTTGTAAAAGAAAACTTTCATTAACCAAAAACATCAAGCAAATAAATAGGTCAAGTTTTCCAATAAAAAAGACAAAACTCTAATACAAAGGTCAATCTTGACAATTAACAAAGTTCACCAACCGCGAGAATAACTCAACAGTTGGGAAAACAATAATTGCTTTAAGGGACAAGTTAAGCCAATAAAAACATATCAATCTTTCTCAAAGAAACCCATCCACTGCAATGAACTACTGACCCAGAGAAATTCATCAACCACAACTGGACAAGAATTGACCAAATTCAAATTCAAAGAAACGAACAACTTCTCTAAGATACTCACTATCACGCCAGTACTAAGATATCCAAGGTAACCACTTCACTAATCCTTACTACGACGAATGTGTAACTGGTAAAGCCAGAGCCACAACCACTACCTCCACCTCTCAACATGGGTTATCCCCACACATATAACAATAGCATTATAATATAGATATATCAAATCGTCTCATAACAGGAATCATCAATACAACTCAATAGAAGCGTAAATGCAATGCAAAAACCCAATCCCACCTACTGTGCTTAGTGTGTCAAAATTAATATTTCATTACCCACGGACCTACAGCCCGCTCTGATACCAACTGTAACACCCCAACTCCACAAGAGCCAAGAATGCTACTAAAGTAACCTTACACAAAACTAAACTAAGATAATTTACTAAATTTCGGTAGAGTATCCTTTGTATTTCTAACAACACATGGGTTTCAACAGTTAAAAGGGAGTTATAACGAAATACTACAATATTCAAGATCAACAATAAGTACTCAAGAACTTACTAATCGACTGAACAAATCCTCAAACTTCCAACTAGACTACTCATCATTATTACAAATAATCCGATACGGTAACATAAACATGTCAAATCCTTAAACAGTAGCTTAATTATTAAGGCATGGTCTGAGAATTAAAGTTCATGACAGTGTGCGTGCAAAGCATAACGCTACTCCCTCCCATGCATGCTGCGCTTGAACTGAGTACCTAAAAACAACAAGAAAGCAAGAGTGAGTCCACAGACTCAGCAAGTACATAAATAAAAAGACACATAATTCAATCCATAACATCAAGATCCATATTCGTGGAGCACATCACTAAATCATTCCACATGCAAATGCAATGCTCAAGGATTCCTTTTCTTTATCTCTTTGTGCATTTTACGGTAATGCAAAGTATGCAACCGTCATTGCATACCCATGCTCGTCTTGGCGCACGCACAGGGACCAATTGCCCAATACTCCGCAAGTATTGGGGACCTCATGCCCACACTTCACGAGTGTGGGGATCTCAAGCCCGTCACATTCATGACGGGGACCTCAAAGATGTGCATGCTTGGTCATCACAAGACCAGGCCTCAACATGATATCAAAATGCATATGCACCATCTCTTTTTAACATCAAGCACCAATGACAATAACAACATTCATGAATAAAGGCAATAACGACATTCATGAATAAAGGCGATAACAATATTAATGAATAAAGCATATCCATACTTTGAACATTCACCATTCTGATTATGCACACTTATCAACAGCCATACGACATTAACAAGCATCAAACCCGCATTCATATCCAAGCAATTACAAACAAGGTTCAAACGATGCACTTGCCTCAACCGCAAGGGAACGAAGGACGCGAAGAGGGTGCCGCCTCCGGAACCAGTCCCCCACCTAAACATTCAATTAAGAAATGCTAAGACAGCAATAGAGGACCACTCAAACCATAAAAGTAAACACGGACTCACAAAAGTTCCTTTAGCGCGAACCCAGCCCCAATTTCTAGATGTCGCTTTGTCCCTTCTGTGGACAGTCATGTTCTAAAATTCATATCTTTTTGTACAGGGATCCAAATTAGGTGTTCTTGCACTTCATTGAAAGGTTATCAAATTCCCCAACTAAACCTCGTTGGTGAGCCTTCCTGTTTCGGCCATCTACTACCCCTAACATTCGAAATAACAGAACATCGTTTTCACGTCAGGTTCTCTGGACAGTGCACTACATTGATCATAACTTTCAGCTCGTTTGTCCAAATTTCGTGTTCTTATGCTTCCCTGAAAGCTACGACAATTATCTACAACTTTCGTTATACTGAGATCCTCTAATTCCCCATTTAACTTATCGCACAAGTCAAATTACTAAAACCTGTCAAAACACTGACTGATTCGCAGGACAGTCGCACTAATAAATTCATAACTTTTGCTACAGAGGTCCAAATAATACGATCTAGCACTTCATCGAAAGCTATTGACGTCCTCTACAACTCTCTAGGAGAAGTCCAAGACTGAATCCGCACTTAACTTCATCAAAACATCTGTCTAACGCGATCTGTCCTGAGGAGACAGAAATACCGACATTGCTACAACAATCAATAGATGCATCTACTCGGGGGAAACGGGTATTACCCTTGACGAAACACCGCCGAACGTGAAGAACTCCCAGCGTAGGCCACGAACTCTCCTTCCCTCTCTTCTTCCCTTCTCCTTCTTCCTTCTTCTTCTTTTTTCTTGGCCGCCACCACAATGAAGAGGCATCGGAGGAGAGGGGCACCACCATGGAAGAGAGGGATTGCTCTGATCTGCGTGCTACAATGGCGGCGGTGGTACCTGAGCACGGAATTACTGTAGCAAACCTAGGGTTTCCCCTCCTCCTTTTGTTGGTGGTTGATTTTCTCATGGGCCACTATGGCTAATTTCTCCTTTATGGCCGGCCACCTCCTCCCACCTTTGGGCCAAATACCAATGGGCCTAAGGCCTCGGCCCAGGTTGTCCAAATTTCGCTGTAAACCCCCTCTTTAACTGCTTAAATAACTATTTTCTATTTGATCCTTCCCTCAATTCAATTTCTAAATAGTCATTCTCTTTAAATAACCTAATTCTCTCTCAATAATCCTTTCGGATACTTTTGGGGTATTACATATGCCTTTTGCTGAAGGTTCCATACCAGTACCAGGTCTCAACTTTCTCCCCTTCTGTTTGTGGGGAACTTCAGTGATCGGCTGTGACAAGTCCTTCTTATCCTTTTTCGCCAGGCGTCCCCGGTTACTTGGGATTCGAGTGGCCGGAGTTCTCGTCCTTTTATTCTGAGGCCTCTGGACGGGATTAGGGATACCTTCTATTTTCTTTGGTATTTCAACCCTCTCCGGTGCATTGCGTGCAGGCACATGCGACTCACGCTCTTCAAATCACTAAAGTGGTCGAGCGATTGATTCGCTAATGCTTGCAAATCAATTATCTTCTGGACTTCTCTATCTGCTTCACTAGTGCGTGGGTCATGTGCATTAATTCCCGTGGCTTGCCACGTTATTTCCCGATATTTTTCATCAAGATGTTGATTTCCTCCCCCCTAATGACGGGAAACTATCCTCATCAAATATGCTATCAGCGAAACGGGCTGTATGCAAATCTCCAGTCATTGGGTCCAGATACGATTATGGATGCGCCTCATAACCAACGATATCCCGACTTTCGGAGAGGCCCATTGCGTTCATGCGGTGGTGGTATAGGTACATAAACCTTGCAACCAAACCTTCAAGATGGGAGATTTTCGGTGGTGACCCTTGCGCTAGTTGCATAGGTGAATGGATGTTGTATGCCGACGGTCTAAAATTGATGAGAGTTGCTGCATGCAGGACTGCGTGTCCCTAACATGTAGTTGGTAAATTACAATTCTGTAAAAGCGGTCGGGCAATGAATTTAATTCTTTTAATCAATGCCTTTACTAGTCCATTCTGGGTGTGGACATGTGGTACCGAGTGCTCAACGGTAATTCCCATTGCCATACAATAATCATCAAAGGCCTTTGAAGTAAATTCTCCAGCGTTGTCCATTCTGATGGACTTCACATGATGATCAGGAAAATTATTCTTTATTTTAATTATCTGCGAGATCAGCTTTGCAAAAGCATGGTTTCTCGTAGATAACAGGCATACATGCGACCATTTCGAGGAAGCATCGATGAGCACCATAAAGTACCTAAATGGCCCTGATAGGGGCTGAATAGGACCGCAAATATCTCTCTGGATTCGGTCCAGGAATGCAGGGATTTCATCCTTCACTTTTAGAGGAGAAGGTCTAGTAATTAATTTCCCAGTGGCACATGCAGGGCACACGAAATCTTCTGGATTCGGGAAATTCTTTACATTGATATTATGTCCCTGAGAATTGTTAATTATATTTCTCATCATTCTAAGACCGGGGTGGCCTAATCTATCATGCCAGAGACAGAAAAGTTCAGATCTTCTAAAAGATGTTTTCAGGACAGTATAGGCTACAGGTGCCCAAATATGAGTGTAGTATAGCCCAGATTCATATGAAGGAAGTCGTTCTAATACCCTTTTCCCATTCTTCTCACGCTTTGTAATGAGCAGGTATTCCTTACCATACTCTTCTTCAGTCTCTACATGGAGACCATTAGCGCGAATATCTTTAAAACTTAAGAGAGTTCTAGTCGATTCCGGGTACAACAAGGCTTCTTCAATGACCAATGTCGTGCCCATCGGGAGTATAATTGTGGCTCTTCCTGAGCCTATTATACAAGTATTACTGCCAGCGATTGTCGTAAGACTACCAGCATTCTTGCTGATCGGCTGGAAAAATTTCGTCTCTCTTAGTATGGTATTCGTTGTGCCGCTATCCACTAGACACACTTGCTCCATAGGGCGCCACACGCGTTCTGATATATAAAGTATTTATTAATATGGAGTAAAACAATCCACACATAAATCATACTTCAGAACAAAACTTGCTTTATTAATACGGGAAAAGTCTTGCTGAACCCATCATAAGAATTTATTGCCAATGCTCTTCTAGAGCTTACAACCTTTATTCAATAATTCAAAATTCTAACATAAACTGCAAATGACTGTAAGACTAAGTGCCATGCGTGCACTAGATTGAATCAGCAAAGTAAGAATTAACCACACGAATCGATCTACTTCTATCTTTTCTTCTTCAGCAACTACGGCTGTAGCTGCTGCAATGTCCAATGAAGGAGTGATAGAAGCTGCTGTAGGCATGTCCACATCCATAGGTGCAGCCAATGGCTGTGGATCTTCTATGCCTGCAATGGCGAGGTGCGCCTCGTGCTGTCCTGTGCCCTTCTTCTTTGCCTTGAAAGCATCAATCACATGCTGCGGTTCACGGCAGACACGTGACCAATGTCCCCAAGTGCCGCATTTGTAGTAGCTTTGGTCCTGCTGGCCATAGGGCTTCTCATCGCGCTTCTTTTGTTCGCCTTTCTTGGCTTGAGCATTTTGCTTAGTCTTGTGACTCATGACCTTACCCTTCTTGCCTCTTTTCTTTGATTGAGGCTTTCTCACCTTATAGCTGCTAGCGTTGACTTCATGGCCAACTTTGCTACTAGGCGGCTATGAGATGTAGTTCTTTCTTAGAACCTCATCTTGAGCTTCCGCAACTTGCATGATATCAATCAGTTCGGCGTATTCCTTATAGCCATCCTGACGGTAGTTGCGTGCGGATTGCACCGCATTTGGGTGAAAGGTAGAGAGGGTTTTCTCAATCTTCTCCTCTTCTGTGATTACTTTACCACATAGCTGAAGATTGGTACAAATTCTGTGCAAAGCAGAGTTGTACTCCCCCACGGTCTTATAGTCAGCAAAACGTAGCCGAGTCCATTCCTGCTCTGCCCGAGGTAGGATGGTGTACTTCAGTTTCTCGAACCGCTTCTTCAGGGCGGTCCATAAAGCCAGTGCGCTCTTCTCTGCCATATACTCATTCTTGAGAGTTAGACAAAGATGATGTATGAGGAAATGAAGTGCCTGATCATTTTCCTCAGCGGTTGGAACGACATCCTGCAAGGCGCCGAGTCCAATAGCAGCACGGAGCTTCTTGGCTCCCAGTACAATCTCGACATCTGATGCCCAAGTCAAATAATTCTGGCCATGCTGGGCCAGCTCCTCGAACTCCCGGTTCGTAATTCCAGTCATCTGCATATTTCATGCAAGGGATGCATAAGATTACTGCTGGTAATGTACATAAAAGGTTGCAAGAATTCCCATAATGTTCCCGTATTTTTCTACGCATTTTTAAGATTTACTGCTATTTTCAATGATTAAAAGTAATATAAATAATTACAGATAATCAAAACAGTAAATACAGAAATAAATTGCATAGAAATAACAATAACAAGAACAAATATGCTTCAAAGTTCAAAATTATGCAAAAATTTGGATTCCCGAAGCCCTTTTCTGCTAGAAAAATGACTTTTCTGCGAAAACTGCAAGTTTCAGGGGTTAAAACGTGAAAACTCAGTTCTGAGAGAAATTACGCGTAATTTTCAGTAATTCCGAGGGGGTTTTTTTCACAAAATTTCATTATACGCGAAAAATTCAGCGCAATTATGAGAACTTCAGGGTTCTTTTTGTAAAAAAAAAACAGAGTTTTTTTTCGGCCAGACCCCCCCTTTTTTTTGTTTTCTCTGCCCGGGCCTTTTTCTCGGCCCAATTGGCCTTTTTTTTTCGAGGCCCATTTGGCCGGATCAAGTACGGGGCGTGGGGTAGGGTTTCCCTACCCCCAAAAATTTCGGTGGCGGCGGCTCCTAATGGAGCACGAGGGGGCGGCCGGCGCACAAGAGTGCCCGTGCGGCGCCGGCGGGTGGCCGTGCGGGACGGGAAGGCCGGCGGCGCCTACGAAGCGGCGGGCGGCGGGTGCGCACCGGGGCGCGGCGGCCTTCAAGGCGGCGACCGGTTGTCGCGCGGCGGCCTTCAAGGCGGACGGTTGTCGCGCGCGCCTTCAAGGCGGCGACAATGCGGCGGCGCGCGGCGCCTGCGTCTGTAACGAGGAGACGGCGGCGCTCGGGCCGGTGCGGCGGCTACGGCCGGTGCGGCGGCGGTGCGGGTGCGGCAAGGAGGCGGCGCGGTGCGCGCTGCGCCGCGGCAGCTTTTCGCGTCGTGGCGGCGCCGCGGGCGCGGCGCTGCGAGCCATGCGCGCCCGCCGTTTTTCTTTTCTTTGCTTGCCGCGCGATGGTGGGCTGCTACAAGCGCGCGAGCGGGCTTGGCCGGTTGGCGGCGGCGCGCGCGCGCCTTAAAGCGGCGACGGCGGCGGCGCCTACGAGGCGCGGGGGTAGGGTTGGCCGTGTCTGGCGATGGCGCCGCCGCTCTTCATGGCAGGCCGTAAAAAAAATTTTTCCCAGAAATTACTGTTCATTCATGTGTGTATGCAATGCGATGCGATGTAATACGAGATTGCAACGGGGCGCGCGGCTTCATGCCTACATGTGCATGCTTGCCGCGTCTTGGCGCGCGTGGCTCGCGTTGCCTCGTGGCGATCGTGATGGCGGACTATGCCGACCGTAACGTGTCGCGAGGTAGTGACACCGCTGCGGCGGTGCCCGCATGGTGCCTTCCATACGGTTGCATATACTACCTACGGTACAATCATCATCTACTCTTTCATGCAATCCACCGATCGGCTTGGCCGGCGACTTCAAGTTGGCTCGCGGTAGATTAGAGCGGATTTGCACCGTAGAAAACCAACCTAGAAAGCCAAATTTGCAGAATTGAAAGCAATGTAGAAAAACGATTCAATCTACGAGTGTCGTTCATCGACGGTTACCTTTCCGATGCTAGGAGAGTCGATCGTGCTGATAACGTGTTAAGGAACCGTCGCTGGCAAGTCCAGTCCGAGCGATTACCTCGTAGACAAATAGAGAATCATAAGAACGATGCAAGAACACATGAACGAAACAATAGATGAAACACAGGTATGAGATGGGACTGCAGGCTTCTCTTTATTGCTCTTTCAATAATGAATGTGTACAATTGACGGGGGTCCTCCTCTCCTATATATAGCCTACAGTAGATGAGGTGCCCACCCAGACCCGGACTCCTGGCCGGGCCCGGTTTCCTAATAATTTTGATTTGGATCCATGAACTTTGTGCGTTTGGACTTTGGACATGAATACGGATAGGTTGAAAACCGGTCCGATTCAGCCGAATATAGCTCTTTTTTATCCTAATCTATATGTTTATCTCGGATACGAATACATAGTGATGGGTCAGTAATTCGTCATGCCTCGGGCTGAAAACTAAGAGGCTAAAACTAATGCCAAATACTATCTACACCGAGTCATACCAAAAGTATGACACAAATGTACAAACTTTTTTTTAGGAGAACAAGAGGGGAGGCCTCGACTGAAATTTTATAAATAAAAGGTATAAAGTTTATGTACAAGAGATAGGAGTCTGGATGTACTCCCTCTATTTCTTCTTATAAGGCGTATTTTGATCAAGCATGTGGATTAAGGAGGTCATGAAACCAATAAATTAGTAGAGGGAAATGACCATTGTATCCATGGTGTTAATGTCTTAAGAATAAGAGAAAGAGAATAGTGTAGGTGAGTGTTTACTCATAAATGTTAAAGAGAGAGAAATACAGAATATAACTAAGGGCAAAAGAGAGAAAGTGACATTAAAGTGACATGCATAACTTATATTTTAAAACGAAATTAGAAAAACTATATGCCTTATATTTCTGAACGGAAAGAGTACAAAAGACCAAAACAATGGTCACACAACAACAAAACTAGTAACAAGGAATGGAGTCAATGCAGGTGACCGTCCAGTTCCTATCTAGAAGTTGGCCATCGTATTGAACGCAATGTCAAATATTTCACTAAGGTGTTGGGAAAAACAACAGTAGTCAAGGTAAAGCAAAATCCTCCTTGGAATGTAATATCTCGTTTATTTTAAGAGAATATAAGGAGATTGAGAGATTCCTTATTTGCCTCGCCAACAAACGGGATAGAATTTGTAATCATCTTGCAACGTGATTTTCACGATTGGAATGACTTCGAATGGAAAATCTCATAACTACAAAGTTGTAGATCTCTTTCCATAATCTAATTTAGAGTCCTCATTGATCTAATTTGGAGTTTCGACATATGAGTTATGAGGCTCGCAAGGCAGGATGCACAGAGAACTAGGGTCCACAACTAAGTCAACTTCTAAAGCAAATTTCATAATGAAGATGGCGTTTTCAGAAAAGCTCCACAAATAGAAAGTTGAAGTACTATGAGTTAGTTAAACTGAAAAAAAGAATCACTCCATTCCGTGTTCAGGAGAGAAGGTTATGACCTTCGAAGGGTTCGCTGCACAGAAGAAAAGTGAAAAACTAACTCGAATTCAAAGTGTATTCTGAATCATATTCAATGCTGGTTGCTTCCAATCCTACCACGACTAAGCCACGACCTTCCAGCCCCTTGGCCTTTAAATAGGACCCTAGGCGTGCCCCTTGTGCTCCCCAAACCCCCCAAGCCGCCACCACCCCAACCCTTGCACCTCCATCCCTTCCCCTACAGCAACCGCCCCCTGCTGCCAGTGCTGCTAGTAAAGAGGAGAAGAGGGACAAATAGTGCTATTTTAGCCAAAAACTCAGGAAAATGGGCCAGAGGCAAAATGAATCGGCTTGAGAGGAAATATGTATTTTAATTAGATTTTTTTATTTTCAGAAATGATAAGAAATCAAATAGTCTTTTAGAAAATATCAAATATAGTTCAAAAATTCTAGAAAATTCAAAAAAATTCCCTGAATTATTTTGAACTTAGGAAAATTATTTCCAACTTAAAGTTGGTTTTATTTTTGCACACAAATTTGTTTTATTTTTGTGAAATTTGAAAAAAAAACCTTGTTAAATCCAAAAAATCCAAGCAAATTAATTAATTTTTTCCTTTTTAAGTTTAAATCCAAGAAATTCAAGAAAACTCTTCTAAATTTAAGCAAATCCAACAAAATAATAATTTTAAGATTTTTATCTTTAGTGACAGAACTTTGGGATCTCACAAACTACCCCACTTAAAAGGAATGTGGTCCTCGAGATTCGAAGAGGCTAGCAAGAAAGTTGGGGATACTCGATCTCCAGCTTGAATTATCATTGCACATACCTTGCTGCACATTTGGTAGCGCCTGAGCTGTGATGTTGTATGGAAATCCTTTTCCAAAGTTCTACATCGTCCTTTTTGCTTGCATAGTATTGACTGTTGGTGCTTTGGAAACTCGATTTGCTGTCTGCTATTTCTTGGGACATTTACTAGCAAAATGCCTAATATCTTGGCAGTTAAAACATGTGTTTCTTATGGCATAAGATGAGTCCTTCTGTGGCTGGCCTCCAATAGAAGTTTCCTTGGTATAGCGGGATATTATCACCAGTTCATAGAAGAATTTTCTAGGATAGTAAGACCCCACACTTAGTTGCTAAAAAAGGAGAATAAATTCATTTGGACCCCAGAATATGAGTAGAGTTTTCAAGAATTGAAGAAGCATTTGACCACCACACCAGTGTTGATTTTGCCAAATGTTCGGAAGGATTTTGAGATTTTCTATGAAGCATTACGACAAGGTCTCGGATGTGTCCTAATGCAAGAAAGGAAGGTAGCAGTGTATGCTTCACGACAATTGAGGCCTCATGAAGCAAACTACCACAGTCATGACTTAGAGTTGGCTGCCATAGTGTATGATTTGAAGATATGGCGCCATTATCTCATTGGTAATTGTAGTGAAGTTTACACTAACTGTAAGAGCTTGAAGTATATTTTTACTCAAGCCGATCTTAATATGAGGCAGAGAAAATGGTTGGAGTGGATTAAAGACTATGATATCGGAATTCATTATCATCTGGGCAAAGCTAATGTAGTAGCTTATGCTTTGAGTAGAAAGAGTTTTAGAAGCTCAAGCTTGAATTGGTTGAAGAAAGGTACTTAGCCGCTTTGGAAGTAAAACCTACTCTGCAAAATCAGATCAGAAAAGCTCAGGTTGACGATACAGATATCGAGGAGATAAAGAGCAACATGAAGACGGGTAAAAACGTAAGATTTTCAGAAGATGAGCAAGGAACTATTTGGTTTGAGAAATGTATTTACATACCAGACCAGAAAGAGATTAAACAGTTGATACTCAAGGAAGCACATGAAACCTTATATTCATTCACCCTAGAAGCACTAAGATATATCAAAATCTCAAGGAGTTATATTAGCGTCCTAGCATGAAGCGTGAGATTGCTGAATACGTAGCACATTGTGATATTTGTCAGTGAGTTAAAGCTAAACATCAGAGACATGCTGGATTCATGCAACCTTTAAAGGTACCTGAGTGGAAATGAGAGGAAATTGGCATGGACTTTATCACCAGTTTGCCAAAAACAAGATCAGGATATGATTCTATCTGGGTTGTTGTAGATCATCTAACAAAAGTTGTACATTTTATCCCAGTCAAGACTACCTACTCAGGAGACAGACTTGCAGATCTGTATATGGCAAAGGTAGTATGTCTGCATGGTGTACCAAAGAAAATAGTGTTAGATTGAGGATCCCAGTTCACCTCAAGGTTTTGGCAGAAACTGCATAGTATTTTGGGCACTAATCTGAATTTCAGTATAGCTTACCATCCGCAGACGGACGGACAAATATAAGGAGTAAATCAAATCCTAGAGGATATGTTGAGAGCCCGCGCTCTAGCAAACAAGACCAGTTGGGATGAAAGTTTTCCTTTTGCAGAGTTTTCATACAACAATAATTATCAATCAAGTCTGCAGATGTCCCAGTTTGAAGCTCTTTACAGAAGAAAATGTATAACACTAGGCAGAAAAGTTATGCTGATAATTGCCACAGAGATCTGACTTTTGCACCTAGAGATCATGTGTACCAGAAGGTTTCACCTCTCAAGGGAATGGGTCGTTTTAGAGTAAGCGGGAAACTTGCACCAAGATATATTGGACCTTTTCCAGTTCTAGTCAAAAGGGGAGAAGTTACCTACAAATTGGAGCTCCCATCTTAGTTGTTAGATGTGCATAATATCTTCCATGTGTCATAATTGAAGAAGTGTCTGCGAGTGCCAAAAGAGTAGATGCTACTGGAAGCAATTGATCTACAGGAAGATCTCACCTACAAAGGAGCAACCCATCAAGATCTTAGAAGTAGCAGAGCTTGTGACGAAGAGCAAGATCATCCATTTCTGCAAAGTCTAGTGGACCAATCACACTGAAGAGGCATCAAAAGGAATTGAAGCCTGAGTTTCCGCACCTATTATGTAGTGAGCCTGAATCTCGGGGTCGAGATTCCCTTTAAGGCGGTAGGTTTGTAACATCCCAATTTTAGAGCCTTTTTAAAGCTTTAAAAATAAAAAAAACCATTTGCATTTTATTGAATTAATTTATTGAAATTTCAGAATTTAAAACAATTTAAATGGTTAAAATAAACTCCAATTATATTCAAAATTATTTTATTCAAGTTCTTTAGGTTCCAAGGATTTTTGCGGAATTTTCTTGAATTTTCTGAAATTTATTTTATTTTAGGTTTTTCTTTTATTTTTCTCCTTTTTCTTTCTTTCTTTCTTTTCTCTTTTCTCTTTTCTTCTTTCTTTGTCCTAGCTCTGCCTCTGTTCTTCTTCTCCACTGAGCCACCGCACCAGCCACCTCCTTTGCTGCGCCAGCCCCACCGCCGTTGGTGCCGCCCTTGCCACCGATCTCGCCCTGCTGCACTGCCCTTAGCTCCTACGCCTGTACCTCCACCCACGTGCCTAGTCGCTGCCGGCTGCCTTCGCTCCCGTCACCCGTACGTCATGCACAAATCATCATTTCTACTTCTGCGCAAAGGCATCATGACCCCATTACTATCAGCCACATTGTGCAACCATCAATTGCCCACCACCATCATCAACCGCTCTCAATTTTCTGTTTCCCATCGTCATTCATTGTCAATCAAAACGGTCACCCTTTTGCCACGAGCGTTTGTAATATCCCATTTGTCGTTAGTGGATGTAATAAAAAAATTAGAGAGGGAATTAAGATAATTAAAAGAGAAAAAAATCAGAAATTGAGAGAGTAATGGGCCACGCAGCCCATAGTCAAGTGGAGGAAAAACAGGCTTAGTGACCCATGGCCCATGAGGAAATCAGAAACCAACTAAAGAAGGAGGGGGAACCCTAGGGTGCTACAGTACCCGCACTGCCACTGTAGCACGGTACTGTAGCAACCCATCTCCTCCGTGGTGGTGCCCCTCTCCTCCGATGCCTCTTCATTGTGACGGCCGACCAAGAAAAAAGGAAGAAGAAGGAAGAAAGGAGAAGGGAAGAAGAGAGGGAAGGGGAAGATTCGCGGATTGCATCGCGGTCTACAGCGGTTCGTCAAGGGTAACCCCGGTTTGCCCCCGAAAAGATGCATATTTGATTGTTGTAGCAATGTCGGTATTTCTGTCTTCTCAGGACAGATCGTGTTAGACAGACGTTTTGATATAGTTAAGTGCGGATTCGGTCTTGGGATTCTCCTAGAGAGTTGTAGAAGACGTCAATAGCTTTCGATGAAGTGCTAGATCGTATTATTTGGACCTCTGTAGCAAAAGTTATGAATTTATTAGTGCGATTGTTCTACGAATCTGTCAGTATTCTGACAGGTTTTAGTAATCTGACTTGAGAGATGAGTTAAAGGGAGAATTAGAGGATCTCAGTATAACGAAAGTTGTAGATAATTGTCGTAGCTTTCAAGAAATCCCAAGAACGTGACATTTGGACAAACGAGCTGAACGTTATGATTGTTTTAGTGTACTGTCCAGAGAACCTAACGTGAAATCGATGTTTTGTTAATCAGCATAAAAGGGATATTAGATGACCGAATCAGGAAGGCCCACCAACTAGGTTTAGTTGGGTAATTTGATAAACTTTAAATGAAGTCTAAGAACACCTCATTTGGACTCCTGTACTAAAATATACGAATTTTAGAACATGACTGGTTACAGAGGGGACAGATCAGCTTTTAGGAATTTGGAGTCAGGGTCGCGTTACAAGCTATTGCTAGATTGTGGTTGCTTATATTGTTTGTTCGGTCCATTACCATTGGCTTAGTATGCCTTTAAATGAATTTTAGGTGGTGGATTGGTCCCGGAGGCAGCGTCTTCTTCGCATCCTCCGTTCTCACGCGGTTAAGGCAAGTGCATCGTTTGTACCTTGTTTGTGATTGCTTGGACATGAATGCGGGTTTGATGCTTGTTAATGACGTATGGCTGTTGATAAGTGTGCATAATA
The DNA here is from genome assembly GCA_036346255.1 of Ampelocalamus luodianensis. Classification (NCBI taxonomy): domain Eukaryota; kingdom Viridiplantae; phylum Streptophyta; class Magnoliopsida; order Poales; family Poaceae; genus Ampelocalamus; species Ampelocalamus luodianensis. The sequence continues at coordinate 56,352,391 of CM070620.1, forward strand.
AAAATGGTGAGTGATCAAAGTATGGATATGCTTTATTCATGAATGTTGTTATTGCCTTCATTCATGAATGTTGTTATTGCCTTTATTCATGAATATTGTTATTGCCTTTCTTCATGAATGTTGTTATCGTCTTTATTCATGAATGTCGTTATTGCCTTTATTCATGAACATTGTTACTGCCATTGGTGCTTTATAATGAAAAGAGATGGTGCATATGCATATTGATATCATGTTGAGGCCTGGTCTTGTGATGACCAAGCATGCACATCTTTGAGGTCCCCGTCATGAATGTGACGGGCTTGAGATCCCCACACTTGTGGAGTGTGGGCTTGAGGTCCCCAATACTTGCGGAGTATTGGGCAATTGGTCCTGTGCGTGCGCGCACAGCATGGGTATGCAGCGACGGTTGCATACTTTGCATTACCGGTAAAATGCAAAAAAGAGATAAAGAAAAGGAATCCTTGAGCATTGCATATGCATGTGGCATGATTTAATGATGTGCTCCTAAATGTGGATGCTGATGTTATGGTTCGAATCATGTGTCTTTTTATTTATGTACTTGCTGAGTCTGTGGACTCACTCTTGCTTTCTTGTTGTTTTAGGTACCCAATCCAAGGACGACATGCATGGGAGGGAGTAAGATGTTCACACACACACACTACCAAGAACCTTCTAAAGTTGAATAAACTTCAGACCATGCTTAAATAAATGAGCGAGTTGCTTAAAGGATTTATTATGATTATGCCTCATGCATTGGGTTAAGTGTAATAATGATGAGTAGTGTACTTCAGATTTCTTTGGATATACTAGTTGCTTAGCATACTTTGAATACCTAATGATGATTCTGGTTGTCGGTTTATTTATTTATGATTCATCTATGTGTTGGAACCCCTGTGTAGTTAACTTTACAAGGGAGGTTCTGTCGAAATTTGGTAGTTTGCCTTGGTTTAGAATTATTTAATGTTAGTTTAATAGCATTCCAGGCTCATGTCGGGCTGGGGTGTTAAAGTTGGTATCAGAGCGGGCAGTAGGTCCGTGGTGATTGGATTTACAACTTAGGCAACTTAAATTGCTAAAATTTTGTAATGGTTAATGAACTTAAAACTCGACACATCGGTGCACAGCTGGATGGGATGGGTCAAGCATTGCATTTACGCTTCCGTTATATTGTATTGATGATTCCTATTATGAGATGACCTTATATACCTATAATATGATTCTATGATTAGTATGAGTGATGGTAGCGCATGTTGAGAGGTTGAGGTCGTGGTTGTGGCCCTGGGCTTTACCAGGTCACACCATCTTTCGTGGTAGGAAAACAGGGAAGTGGTTATCTCAGATGTCTTAGTACGAGCATCGATAGTGAGTATCTTTAGAAATTTGTTCTCTTCATTGAGTTCGAATTTGGTCAACTCTTGTCCAGTTGTGGTTGATCGATTTCTATGGGTCAGTAGTTCATTGCAGTTGATGAGTTTCTTTGAGAAATGTTGATATGTTTTATTGGCTTAACTTGTTCCCTAAAAAATTATTATTTTTTTCTATTGTTGAGTTATTCTCGTGGCTGGTGGACTTGGATAGTTGTCAATACTGACTTTTGTATTGGAGTTTCGTTTTTCTTACTGGAAAGCATAACCCATTTATTTCACTTGATGATTTGGATAATGAAAGTTTCCTTTTGCAAGTCTTGTAGTACGTGGAAGTTTTGATTCAATATATCACTTTTGGGTATCTTGAGTGTTGAAGTTGAAATGTTCTTTTATGGAAGAAAAATGCTAAACCCTTTAACGATGTCGTCTCATGGTTAAGTGAGAGGTTATAATCGGAGAAATTAGTGGATATGATATGGGTTATCAAGTTGGGTCTGTAGTGTGGTGTATAATCGATCCTAACTAAGATCCCTGGAAGAGAAGTTGATTAATTTGATGGTGCCATGTAGTAGTTCTTATTGAACTGTGATTAAGGGTATGGCTATACCTAATTGGAATCAATCGAGTTATTAAAAAGTGTGGAACTTTGACGGAAATGTTGATCATTAGAATTGATTAGTTTGCTAAACTTGTTAGATTATTTGGTCTCAATGGATTAATCTAACTGTAGGAAGGGGAAATATAAGGATGTGTTTCATCGTTGTCTTAATAGATGATAATATGGAATTTTCTTTAATTGGCGATTTGATGATCTTATTTTTGCTCGTGGGAAAACAAATAGAGAAAGAACCATCAATTTTGTCCATGATTGAATAATCATCAATGGTTTATGATGGGATTTAATAAGTGACCTGTGTTTGCATGATGGTGAAATTGTCAGATAATAGTATGTCTTTGATGAAAGGGTTTTTGTGTAACCTTTTAAATTGTGTAGTAGGTTCCCTCTAAAAAAATAAAGTGGTTGCTGTAGTGAGGTTGTAAGAATTTGGTGTACTCTCAATCGAGGATGAGATGATAAAGTGATATGTAACACTTTGGTTAGCTTTTGGGGACTTTATAAAGGAAGAGTGGATGATAACAAACCTTGTTAAGAGTGAATTATTCTTGATGTTAGTAATAAGGTCTACAAGAGATTGTGACGCGTTGGAGTGGTGAGGATTCTTCTAGATAGAAAGTAAGTTGATTATTTTAATAACGGTTAAATGAAATGTTTGGAGTTTTGTATTCGTGACCTTTTGGGGGTTCATGATTTATGTAGTAGATGAAATTAGTTAAGCAATGTGACATATGGAAAGGTTCCGTTTGGTTCCGATGTGATTAATGTGATTTGGTATTAAAGGCATTTCTTGTTTAGTTTGACAAGTAATATTGTAATCAAAGAGGTTGCTTTCGTTGTGTTAACGAAAAATGTTTGCCATAAGTATTTGAGGTTGGAGCTAAAAATCGTAATCTGCAACTTTCCTGTTGTCACAGCTTAAGAGTTTCTTGGGTTTGCATAGCAATGTTTTATTATGATTTATGGACGTGGAAAATTTCTTCTTGTGGGACTTGTGCCCTCGACTGTGGACTCGTATTTTGTTTTCCGAGATCATTTCTATTTGACTGTTTCTCTTGGTCTCGTGCTCATTTCGAGGAGCCACGATTTCTTATGCATCGAACCTTGTGTCTATTTATTTCTTCCTTTTGAGTAAGGAATTAACCAAGTTGTGATGCCAAGTGTTATAAAGAGTTGTATGGTGATTGGTTGGTGGTGGTCAAGTAAACGATAGCGGTAAGAATTTTGGAGACCAAGCTATTTGAAGAACAGCAGAAAGTAAATTGGTTTTGACCTATAATTCTTGGAGAATTTGATTTAAATGGAATGATTGTCGTTGAAATAAAACTGATTAGTGTTACAACTAGCGGAACCCATAGCGAATTATAATCCAAGAACCTTCATTCATGCTAGAATGTTGGGTTTATCGAAAGTATGGGAAACTCGATCATGTGTTAGAGTATCGCGATTGGGTAATTTTGAGAGGTTGTGTAGGTGATCTATGGCGTTGTAGTTTAACAGAGTGGGGACTAGCAAAATAATCCAATTGTTATGCTAATTAATGAGATAGCAGGGATTGTTGAGCTATTGTTAGGAATGTTTTGGCATTAGCGAGTAACCCTCTAGGAGTTAGAATCTTTATAAAGATAATTTGGTCAAGAATATGTTTACATGTTGAAGTAATGATTGAGTATGTTTGGATTGTGGGAATTTCAGTCACCGGATCTGAGGATTTTTCGTAATGATTACATCAAATACACTTATGGAGTCTTGGAGGTGGAAATTGGGTTTGGTGTTCTATGCTAGATCCTTAGTTGCTCAATGATTATGTATATAACTAGAATAATAACAATGGATTTCGAATAGTATGACGATCATTAATAGAACTCTTTTAATGAAGTAAATGAGAGTGTGTGTTGTGGATTTCAAGTTGATTATTCCTTACGGATTGGAGCGATGCGATTTTGGGTGAAATATTTGTTGAGGAGCATTGGAAATTATCTATCAAAGTAAGTCTATCGATAAGAGAATTATCTAGAGTATGTTATTGTAGAGTCAGTAGAGTCTCTCTATAAGGGTATGGACGATGTTTGCGGTTTGAGCATAGCTTGAGGTTGCCAACTTAAGAGTAATGAGTTAGCGTGTGATACAATGATTTGGAATCCCATAGTTTAGAGGAAGTTAAATTCTTAAAAGAAAGATTGTGGAAAAGGGTGTTACAGTTGTGTGATCTTGGATAGTGAGATATTCTCTTAGTTCTTACTTGAACTATGTGGTTATGACGGATGTCAATTACAGATTGAGTTGGTTCTTGTCGGTATGTGTGATTCCTTCCATTTAAGAAAAAAATGGTTAATATGGTTTTTTTCGAGTGATTTCATTTTTGGCTTGTGTGACATTTATTTCTAAACTACCTATTTCAAAAGTGGAAAAAAATTTCATGGTAAATCTATTGATTTTGGATTGGGCTCTTCTAAGGGAAGATGGCTTTGAGTTGGATGCATTTTGACTCCTTTGTTATCAGTTGAGTTCTTCGGATAAGTGAGTTGGTAGGCGAGTTCTTTGTGCGTCCCTTGGTAAAGGAGATGCTGCTTGCATAGGTAAAGTGATCGACTGAGAGTTGGAACAAGAGTTCTATGTGTTTTGTGTAGACGGTGTACTTCGGTACCGAAAGGAAGTTTAACCAAAGGTGTGTTGGATAGATTCCCTGTCACGGGAATTTGTAGATTGACGTATCACTAGGACCATCTCGAGTACTTGCGCGGTGTACGCAATGTCTTGTGTTTTTCGGTGCTGAGAGAGCACATGAGAGGTCCGGAGCTTGAGATTTTGTTAGAGCTGTTGGCTAAGAAGTAAGACCTTACCTTTGAGTCCCGTGTGTTGAGTGTACCTGTAAAGGTCGAGACTAGTGTTGAGGTGAAAGACGTGATATCCGTCAAGGTGATATGATCCCATAAGCCCAAGAGGGAAGCGACTTGTGAATTGCGGTCTCGCATGTGCGAGCAGTACTCGGAGTGGTTCACGTTGGGTATACGTTAAAGATTGTTGATTTCAGTTCCTTTCAAGTAGATTGGTGAAAGTAGAATTCGGGGTCGAATTCTTTTTAAAGGGGGTAGAATGTAATATCCCATTTGTCGTTAGTGGATGTAATAAAAAAATTAGAGAGGGAATTAAGATAATTAAAAGAGAAAAAAAATCAGAAATTGAGAGAGTAATGGGCCACGCAGCCCATAGTCAAGTGGAGGAAAACAGGCTTAGTGGCCCATGGCCCATGAGGAAACCAGAAACCAACTAAAGAAGGAGGGGAACCTAGGGTGCTACAGTACCCGCGCCGCCACTGTAGCACGGTACTGTAGCAACCCATCTCCTCCATGGTGGTGCCCCTCTCCTCCGATGCCTCTTCATTGTGATGGCCGGCCAAGAAAAAAGGAAGAAGAAGGAAGAAAGGAGAAGGGAAGAAGAGAGGGAAGGGGAAGATTCGCGGATTGCATCGCGGTCTACAGCGGTTCGTCAAGGGTAACCCCGGTTTGCCCCTGAATAGATGCATATTTGATTGTTGTAGCAATGTCGGTATTTCTGTCTTCTCAGGACAGATCGCGTTAGACAGATGTTTTGATATAGTTAAGTGCGGATTCGGTCTTGGGATTCTCCTAGAGAGTTGTAGAAGACGTCAATAGCTTTCGATGAAGTGTTAGATCGTATTATTTGGACCTCTGTAGCAAACGTTATGAATTTATTAGTGCGATTGTTCTGCGAATCTGTCAGTATTCTGACAGGTTTTAGTAATCTGACTTGAGAGATCAGTTAAAGGGATAATTAGAGGATCTCAGTATAACGAAAGTTGTAGATAATTATTGTAGCTTTCAGGGAAGCCCAAGAACGTGACATTTGGACAAACGAGCTAAAAGTTATGATTGTTTTAGTGTACTGTCCAGAGAACCTGACGTGAAATCGATGTTTTGTTAATCAGCATAAAAGAGATATTAGATGACCGAATCAGGAAGGCCCACCAACTAGGTTTAGTTGGGTAATTTGATAACCTTTAAATGAAGTCTAAGAATACCTCATTTGGACTCCTGTACTAAAATATACGAATTTTAGAACATGACTGGTTACAGAGGGGACAAATCAGCTTTTAGGAATTTGGAGTCAGGGTCGCGTTACAAGCTATTGCTAGATTGTGGTTGCTTATATTGTTTGTTCGGTCCATTACCATTGGCTTAGTATGCCTTTAAATGAATTTTAGGTGGTGGATTGGTCCCGGAGGCAGCGTCTTCTTCGCATCCTCCGTTCTCACGCGGTTAAGGCAAGTGCATCGTTTGTACCTTGTTTGTGATTGCTTGGACATGAATGCGGGTTTGATGCTTGTTAATGACGTATGGCTGTTGATAAGTGTGCATAATAAAAATGGTGAGTGATCAAAGTATGGATATGCTTTATTCATGAATGTTGTTATTGCCTTCATTCATGAATGTTGTTATTGCCTTTATTCATGAATATTGTTATTGCCTTTCTTCATGAATGTTGTTATCGTCTTTATTCATGAATGTCGTTATTGCCTTTATTCATGAACATTGTTACTGCCATTGGTGCTTTATAATGAAAAGAGATGGTGCATATGCATATTGATATCATGTTGAGGCCTGGTCTTGTGATGACCAAGCATGCACATCTTTGAGGTCCCCGTCATGAATGTGACGGGCTTGAGATCCCCACACTTGTGGAGTGTGGGCTTGAGGTCCCCAATACTTGCGGAGTATTGGGCAATTGGTCCCTGTGCGTGCGCGCACAGGCATGGGTATGCAGCGACGGTTGCATACTTTGCATTACCGGTAAAATGCAAAAAAAAGAGATAAAGAAAAGGAATCCTTGAGCATTGGATATGCATGTGGCATGATTTAATGATGTGCTCCTAAATGTGGATGCTGATGTTATGGTTCGAATCATGTGTCTTTTTATTTATGTACTTGCTGAGTCTGTGGACTCACTCTTGCTTTCTTGTTGTTTTAGGTACCCAATCCAAGGACGACATGCATGGGAGGGAGTAAGATGTTCACACACACACACACTACCAAGAACCATCTAAAGTTGAATAAACTTCAGACCATGCTTAAATAAATGAGCGAGTTGCTTAAAGGATTTATTATGATTATGCCTCATGCATTGGGTTAAGTGTAATAATGATGAGTAGTGTACTTCAGATTTCTTTGGATATACTAGTTGCTTAGCATACTTTGAATACCTAATGATGATTCTGGTTGTCGGTTTATTTATTTATGATTCATCTATGTGTTGGAACCCCTGTGTAGTTAACTTTACAAGGGAGGTTCTGTCGAAATTTGGGAGTTTGCCTTGGTTTAGAATTATTTAATGTTAGTTTAATAGCATTCCAGGCTCATGTCGGGATGGGGTGTTACAGCGTTCCTCGTTGATTTGAGTGCTGCCTCATTCCAATAAAGGGAGCACCGCGTGTCCCTCGCTCCCCTCTTCGGTTTGCCCCAAACCTCATAGTCCAACTCCCCTCTGTTTGGTCGGAATGTGCGACGCCAAGTGTCTTCTTCCTCGAGTCTAGCAATGACGCCATCGAGTTGATCTTCCTCTGGTGATCCTCTGACCAATTTGACCGCGCCATAACATGTTCCCGGTGTCAGACCCGGGATTAAAATCCCAGATCTTCTGTGCATAACTGAACTAGTCCCATGATCAGTGGCTAGCTCACACAGTAAACAAATGTAATAACACAACCATAAACGATAAAATTTATTAATAAACAACAGAGTTGATTACAAGATAGCCTTACAGGGCAACATTAAATAAACACAGCAGAAGACGATGAAGAAGTAGCGGAGTCCAGCTGATCTGCCACAGGCAATCGACTGGGGTAGCGGCCTAGTCGTCGAGATCCACACCGGTAGCAAAGTCCTTCTCCTCTGAAATTTGTTTGCGTAAAGCAAGTATGAGCACAACTTCCGTGCTCGCAAGTTACACCCGTCAAATAACATGATGACATGCATAAATGGATGTAACAAAGGAAGGCTTATGGGGTTGTTTGTGCAAAAACAACATTTGACATTAAATGCATTGCTAAGTTCAAAAGCTCAAGTTTCGTAATATCTGAAATTGATTTTGAATTTATAAAGATAATGTAGGCACCAACCTAACACCAACAGAAACACGTGCATCAACTGTAACATCCCAATTTTGGACTTGTGTTTCAAATGTAAGAAAATGAGTAGAAATTAAAAAAAATTCTTACATCATGTATTTCCTGTATGTTCTAAACAATTCCTGTATAAGAATTATGGAAATACAAAGTCACAAGTCTTTTGATCCAAAACCTTGTCTTCCAAAAACATTCATCTCAAATCTTGTGATCATCCTTTGTAAATATTTTTTCTAAGTTCCTGGGATGGTATGTGACCTCTCTGAAAAATTTCACAATTTTTAGAAATTGTTTGAATATTTTTAGAGGGCAGTGAAACCTGTTTGACTTTCAGTCAAACCTTAAAACAGAGCCTTACAGAATTTTTGGAGAATAATGCACTGCATAAAAACCTCTGAAAATTTTACACAAGGTTAATATCTGAGTTAGCAAGTTCCAGTAAAAATTTCATAATTTTTGGAGTTGTTTTGCTATCTCAAATAAATCCCCAAAGTCCCAGCTCAATTTAAAACCGAAAATCTGTTTTCATTGTTCGTTGGGTTCGAGTCAGACTCGGGCTCAAGCCACTTGACTTGGTCCAGTCAACTAACTGCACCCGGTCCGGCTTAAAAGCGCGCTTTCAATCTCAGCCGTTGGATCCTTATCGATCGGCTCAGGTTCACGTGAACATTCGGACGTCCCAATGCAATCTCTCATCGTGGTCGTTCATTTCTGATCCAAGAGTTCGCGATCCTCTCTGTTGATTCTAACCTCCGGAGCTTTGGGCGAACCCCAGCCGTTGGATTAAAATCGAACCGTCCGTGTAGCCAGAAACGTTCGGACCTCCGATTGTTTTGATCGGTCTGAGCCGTTGGATTAAAATCCAACGCTCACAATCTCCTCTATTGTGTTTAAACCTGAGGAGCTTCGAGAGATCTGAGCTGTCCATTTCTAAATCCAACGACTCACAGCGTCGTAGCCTTTTTCTCTGGTCATCTTTAACCTCCCGCCGTGCGTAAACAGAGAGAGGCATGGCGCTGTCAAATCGTGTTCCTCTAGCAACGTCTCCCTGGTCGGCATTAAGTGCTTGCAGGTGCTTTCGCCCGAGAGGCGTGCCCTACTCCTACATCTCCATCATTTTGCTTTTCGGTCCATGTTTGTGTCATGGACTTAGCTCACCCGAGAGACTCCTCTTGCCAAACCCTAGTTTTTCCAAACATTATAAAGGTCCCAAAACTCCTTCCTGGTGTTCCTTTACACCACCCTTAGCTTCTGTTTCATTTTTGGAGCTTAACACACCAAAAACACAAAATCGCCACGTGGAGCTCCTCTGAAGATCATGAAGCTCCAGTGGTTCTTCTTCAAATATTCTTGTACCCTTTTCAACTCCTTAATACCCTAATGATTTCCTCTCACTCAATTTTGGGTTTCATTTTCAGGATTTGACAAATTTGGGGTTTATTCAAATTCGGCCGAAACCATCCATTTTCTTCCTCAGCTCCGGTGAGTGCTCCATTTCTCAATTACTTGCCCATGAAGCTTATATGGGCTATTTTTTAGCTATTTTGACCACTAGTGGTGTTCATTTTGGCTCAGGTCTCTAATTTCATATCTTCTTCCTCGGGTCCGGCAAGCTCCACCGTGGTCAGACCTTCTCCGACCATCTTTGAAGCTCATCGCGGTCAAGGTAGCTTCTTATTAGTCCCTAGAGGCCATGACACTCGCTTCCTTGAACTGCAGCGGAGCTTTTTGCTATTTTCGCTTTCGACAGTAAAAGCCCCATCTTCATTTTTCGGTTCGCCGGCATTTAGGGCCATCGCTGCCGGCGAGATCACCACCTTTGGGTCCACAAGCCTATTGCGAATCCATTTTAGTCTTAAGGTTGCGCCGCCGTGGCCGGAGTCGCCGGCGACTAGCCGTAGATCCCGCTCGGGTTTTGTCGGGCATACTCGCCTGTTTTCGGTCGTCATTAGGACACCATTAATGATCTAGTAATTGTCAATCATTAGGGATAATTAATATGTCTTAATCTGGTTCTTTGTCTCACTATGATGTGGGTCTACTCATTAAACTCCTCCCGGCGCTTTTAAACCCACGTGCGTGAGTGCGTTGTGCGTTGTTGATCGTGGACCGTCGATCTCGTGATCAACGGCCCAGATCTGAGGAGCATTCGGACCTCCGGATGTCCCAAACACTCGGAGCTGTCCATCTCTCGATCTGCGGCTGCGATCGCGAGTGCATTCGGACTCCCCGAAGGGAGGTGCGCTCCGAGCCGTTCATCTTGAGATCTGCGGCTGTGGGTGGTCGAGGCATTCGCTCGGTCCGAATGTTTCCCTCCACGTGAGCCGTTGGATCTAGATCCAACGGTGGGCTCCTTTTGGAATCGCGCGCGTGCGCTATTCTTCGTGCGCGTGGCCCGTCGGATTTCGCATCAACGGCCCGCGAGCGTCTACGTCGTTTTAGTTATGTTAAGTTTGACTTTAATTCAGTAAGTCTTTATTTATCAACTAAAAATTGTAGTTAAACTTTAAAAACTCATAACTAATTCATTTTGAATCCTTTTTAGATGTTTCCAACTGCATTAAATTCATGTTTCACTATAGTTTAATTTAAAAATACATTTAAACTTGTTTTTGCAGCAGAAAATGTTATAAGCTTTATTAATTCATTTCTGCCATTATTTAATGTTCTTGTAATTCTAGAAAAGCTTAGAAAATATATAACTAAATTGTTATAATTCCTTTTTAGTTGATTCCAGTTGGGATAAGTTCATGTTTAACCGAAGTTTAATCTAAAAATGCACATAGATAAGTTTCGGTAAGAGAGAGTTTTACAAACACTAATAACTTGATTTCTGCCAATTTTGAATATTTCAGAAATAGAATTAAAACTTGTAAAATGCATATCTTTTTCTGTATAATTCCAATTTGTACAAAATCAATTTTTTTAAATTCCTTTGTTAGTGTACTTTAATATCAAATAGGTTTTGAACATGGTTATATTTCTGTAAAGTAACATGTGCTATGTTTACAACTTAGAAAAATCATAAGTAAATCATTATAACCCCAAATTTAGTAAACTCAACTTTGCTGTCATTAGGATGTCATAACCTACATGTCATAAAAATTTCAGACCTTAGATCATTCTAGAAATTTTTGCCATGAACAGTACCAGTAATTAATTTAGTGAATTAATAGGCTGAGAGAGTGTATTTTAGCTATAACTTTTGCATGCTAAATCCAAATTGCATGATTCTTGTTCCTAAAATTGTCTAAAATCATCCCCTAGCTGCTGTATGAATTTATTTAGATTTGGATGTCTTTTGCTGTTGGAGTTATTTGGTGTTCTTCGTTCTTATCGATTTTATCGCCTTTTCGCGTTAGGTTCCGAAGACAATATTAATATTAGTCCCAGCCACAGCCATCAGATCCTGCACTCCAGCAAGGCAAGCATATGTAGCATCATTTGATCATGTTGTTCCTAGTATTTTCAAATTCTAATATATTGTTTGCAAATTCTATGTATGCATTGCTATGTTGTTTTAACTACTGTCGATAGTTAACCTAGTAGATGCATTATCAGTAGGCAAATGTTTATCCTCTACTACTGAGCCTAGGTTTATCTTGCTGTGATTTTGGGTTCGTTGGATGAATCCTTGTCACTTAGTAGTTTACGAGTTTGTCGCTTAGCCATGCTTAGCTATCGGTAGAAATAGGCGGTTATCGACTTGTCGATAACCTTGATCACACAAACTTATTATGATATCTATATTTCAGCTCTGTGCTATGTTGAAATTGCAAAACTAAACTGAAAATAAAAACAATTTGGACTTGGGCACAATGGTAAGATGGTGTGATCTTTTGAGTGTGATTGGAATGGTGCCCGAGTCAACAAGGACCGAACATCTTGTTACACCAAACCAAGCATTCTTGTGTGCTAATCACACTAGAGGGTATGAGACCTCTCTTGACTTAGTACTTTGGCGTGTGTTAGCTACGAGTCGCAGGTGGGCGTGCGTGTGTTGTGGTAAAATGAGGGGGTTTATGTGTGGAGCATTGTAGTTGTTCAGAGGCTTTACCCCTATAGGGTAGTTGACTTTCGGCTTTACAATGTAAGCGTATGAGTTTCTATCCATACGAGCGACTCGTAGTTGATTCACAATATTGGAAATGTCTCGTAGGACTTAGCCGTGCCGGCATACCTTTGGAAGTGTGCTAATCTTGTGGCTTAAAGGCGGTCTGAAGTGTAGGTACATTGGTACACCCCTGCAGGGTTTTAAAACTATTCGAATAGCCTTGTCCTAGGTTATGGACACGCTTGGGGAAGTCTTTCAAGAGTTAGACTACAACATTTTAAATTAAAACTTGACGGGTGGTATGAATCAGGGATTCATACTATATGTGGTGGCTATTGGGATAGTCACTTCTAGGTGGTTACTTGATAATTATTGTTACTCGTTGATATTTCAATGCTTAAAAACTGAATTATTAAATTGCCTTCAATCTATTACATTATTGCAAATGAAACTTGCTTTATGTGTCCAAACAACCATATAACCAACATCCTTTGATACAGCTTTCATATAGCTATGTATAGGCTTGTTACTCGTAAGTCTTACGAGTACATTATTGTACTCACATGCATTGCTTGTTGTGTGCAGAGGAAGAAGGTGAGCCCGAAGGGCCTCACTTTTGTGAGTTGTGTTGTGACAGTGTGTGGGGCGATTAGCTTGGCGGCCCGGTCGGTTGCCCTGTGGTGTTATGTGGCTAACCGATCGTCTTTTGGTTTAAGCCATCTTATGGCGTCTTTTGCTTCCGCTGTTACTTCTTAATACTTATGTCTTTTGGCTGGTCGGCTGTTCTGTAATAACTTATATTATGTATGTCTTTTGGTAGACTTGTTATCCCATGTTGTATGGAAATGATGTATGCTTTTGTATGATGTATGTGTGCTGCAATTTCTGGGAAGCACATGTCCATCGAGGCACGAGTTATTCTATTTGTGATGCTAGAACCAGTGGAAGGTTAAGTATTACAAGCTTAATAAACCAGGGTTTCACACCAACCCAGGGCTTCAACCCATAACTCTTCTCATGGACACCCATCCATGATCAAAACTGTTTTACAAAAATATTTTGAAATCAAAACCAAAGTCTAACTTTGAGTGGCTTTGCTAGCATGTCCATGACCGTGGACACGGCTATTCGAATAGATTGATACTCTACAGAGGTTGTACAACTTTACCCACAAGACATGAATTCTCTAGTTTGTTTGGCATCCGTCGATACCACCACTCACTACCTTAGGTAAGCAGTCTAGAGCACGTGTCAAGGCCTTTACAATGTGCCATTCCATCATAGTCCCCCCTCGCTAAGGTTTCACCCCCTTTGGACTACCCGTCCGCAGGGTTCAGGCCCCCTCTTGCGCCAGGTGGGACTAACACAGGTCATAACATGACTACCCACCGCACCAACAGGAACGACTATGATGGAACTTTGTAAATTAATTAACCAGGTCCTGCCCATACAAGACATGTGGTAGTACGATATGGCTTAGCAAGATGCGGCTCGAAGACTGGTCCTTAACTGACCTGGGCGACAACCAACATAACCTTGAGCCTCAACCTACCCAGTTGAGCCTATGCATAAACCTGCACCCACCAGACAAGCAATTCCAAGTCCAAACCATCCTTTTATTTCATTTTCCAAAGTCATTTATAAAACTCCATGACAAACCAATGTCAAGGGTACAATTTAAACAATAGTTGGTTTTTAGCTGAAATTCCCCAAATGAAACATGTTTAGTCTATAAGCATGACTAAGCACAATATTTTTCAAATGATCCTAGTCCATACTATTGTATCAACTAGGTTTTATCTAGGGTGACAATATGATTGCTTCAATTATCAAAATTGGCCATACAAAGGATTTTAGGCATAACTATGAATTTAAAACAGAAATTTAAACTATATTGAATAGAAATAAGCATACAGTAATAATTTAAAACAAAATTAAATAATTTTAAATACTGGGCTCAAATATGATCAAAAGTATAAGTTGCCTTGCTCAAATAGCTGCTCTCAAACGGCGTCGAAATCTGACTCTCCGAAGTCGTCGAAATCTATACATGAAATAAGCCAAATTCAAATAAAATTCAAATAAATTCAAAAATATAGCTCAAATTAATTCCAAATTGAAATATTTTGGTTTAGTTAGCTAGATTATAATTTTATACAAATTTTGCAACTTGAATCACCCAATTTGGAGTTCAGATGCAAAAGTTATGAATTTTTGAAGTTTGAATCTATTAAAAACCTAAATTCTGAATTTATTAGATTTTCTAAATTTATTTTTCTAAAGGAAAATCTAATTATCGCACAAGGATGACATCAGCGCTGAGATTTTCGGAATTAAAGAATTAAAATTATTTTCTAACGGGTGGGATCCATGTGTCATAGACACGGTCCACATGGACTAGGTCTGTGGACTATTGGATCTGGTGAGAGGTGGACCATGCCACGTGTGTGCTGACGAGGCAGAAGACTTGGTGCCACGCAGAGTGACACCTCAGCAAAACAGATGATGTGGCGCCCATATGGACAGCCACGTCGACAATAACGGTGAGGTGGCTCGGGGCCCGATGGCAACGGTGAACGGCGGGGTTTCGCCAGTGATGAGTGGTACTAAAAGATAGCTATGGTTATTGCAAACACAATGGTACCTGTCTTGGCTCAAGAGGTCATCGGAGACCGCCGGAATTGTTGTCGGAGCGTAGGACGAAGGTACGGCTATTGTCGGGAACGGCGGCCGAAGGTGCTCCAGGGCAAAGAAGAGGTCCCTGAGGAAGCTCCAGTGACGAGGATGCTGACGGTGTGCTTCACGACGGCGAGGCGACGAAGACGATGGTGGAGTTTGAAGATTTAGGGTTTCGGTGACCGAAACCTAAATCTCAAATCGTGGCGGCGCTGGGCCTCTAGAGCTGGTGTGGATTGGGGGCTTTTGTTGTTGGGTAGAAGGCGACTCTAGAGGTCTATTTATAGGTGCTGAGGGGTAGCCGGGGAGTGAGATCGTGCGCGAGAAGTTCGCGGCGTTCGCAGGATCGTGGCGTACCGGACGCGGAGAAGAAGGGCTAACGGTGAGAACGTTGTAACAACCCTAAGTTAGGGTTTATGTTTCAAATGTAAATTATGAGGAGAAATAAAAACTTTTGATGTCTCATGAAGTCATTTGGAAGTTTTCTAAATTTTCCCTAAACAATTTCCATTTTCTAGAATTATATTCTTGTGAATGGAAGTTGTTGTCATCAAAATTCTTGGCCTCAAGCTTGTGATCATCCTCTGCAAGTATTTTTCCTATCATCTTGACCATCCTAGTTACCTCCCTGAAAAATTTCACAATTTTTAGATTTTGTTTGCTATTTCAAATGGCCAAGTCAAACCTGTTTAGAAATCTGGTCAAACCTCTGGATAGCAGCTTGTGAACTTTCTTGGGAGAAATCTAGTGCATAAAAATTCCTGGAAATATTATACAATGTTGTCCTCTCTCCCAGTTAGCTCCCATAAAAATTTCAGAATTTTTGGAGCTCAGGAGCTACCCCTAAAAATTCCCCAATCCTCTCAGCCTTTTAAATCAAATTACAAGACATCATTTATCGGCTCGAACCCAACTCGAGCTCGAGTCCGACCGCGCCAATTGGTTCACCAAGACCCTAGCCGCATCGCCGCCGCCGAAGCGTTGCCAACCATCCGATGCAAATCGAGCGATCCACACCGCTCATCTCGTCGACTGTCCGAATCGTACGATCTCGGCCGTCCATCTCCGATCCAACGATCGACACGTTCTGATCGAGTCAAACCATCTAATTGTGCCGCACGGACTCGGCTCACGTCGCTTTGTCGCCGCCGCCGCCAAGTGGGACCCTCTTGTCGTTTCTTCCTCGCCGACTCACGCCTACTCGGAGCTCGGGGCGCTTCGCGCATGCGTGCCACGCAGCTCATCGCTGCCACTCCAGGGACGCGTGTCTGCCTCCAGAGGATCGCCTGGAGTCCATATACCTCCTAGGATCATCCATTCCTCCTCGCAGCCATTCTCGTGCCTTCTCCGCCCATTTCTTAGCTTCGGCCGGAGAAGAAGGTGAGGGCAACGCCACCACCTCACTGCCGCTCGTGCTTCCGCAACCCCACCTCCGACTTCCTTGTTCATCGCCGCCTGCATTTTGCCCAGCCCGGATCATTGGCGTCCAGTGAATCGCCGGGGCGATTTCTTCGTCTCCAACTCCGGTTGCTACGGCCCCGCGAGCTCGTTTGCGTTCCAGTGAGTCTCTTACCTCAACGACTGATCCCTTAGGATCGCACTGATCCACTGAGTCTAACGGTGGCTTCATTTTCGTATTTGGTGCATCGTTGCGGGCGTGCGACCGGTTCTTCTCCAAGCTCGGTGATTCGCCGCCGCAGCGATTCCGGCCGCCTCGGACCTTTTTCATCGTCATTATCTTGGGTGTATTGCTCCTGGAGTCGAGGCGGAGCTTGTGCGCACCTTCTGGAGTCTTCTAGAAGCCCGTAGCGTCTTCTCCTCGGGAGCCCCTTCTTCTTCTCCGCCTCCGGCCGTCGCGAGCCCATCTCCGGCAACCTTCAAGCCACGTCACCGTCATCGTGTTCGCGAGATCATTGCGAACCTCAAGGTATCACCCACTCGCCTCGAAACCTTCGGTTCTCGAGATCCACCTGCGCGCCGCGCGCCGTCCCGTCTTGCGCGCGTGAACCGCCGGTGGAGTTTAGTTTAGCGCTAATCTCGTTTAAGTAAGTCACCGCCATGTGGGCCTCCGAGCTAATCGCGTTTAGGAAATCATTTAATCCAACCGTTATGTTATACTCGAAGCCGCCATGCGGGCCCAGGTTGTCGATTAAGGATTGTGTAACCGTTATCGTTTCCTTTGTTAGAAAGCGTAGTTCTCTGTGCATGAATGTTAGGATTACGTTTTGCTAAGCGAAGATGTATTCTTAGAATACGCCGACGTCACCATCGTGAGTGGTTGTCTGGTCGGCGATATCGCGTGAGCCATTGTCGATGTCTGTGGCTAGCTCATTGTCGGTAGAAAAAGTATTGAATGCTTTAGTATTTCTGAAATGTATTTTCTGTTGCATTGTTAATTCAATTAAACTTAGAAAATTCATAACTAATTCAATTTTTCATCAAATCGCATGAAACTAGTGCTGTTAATTTTCTTTCTAAATGTACTATTTACTAAAATTAGTTCAACCATGTCTCTGTTAGCAAACATCTGGTAATTGATTAAATGGTGTATTTTGTATTTTCTAAATTAGAAAATTCATATCTTTTTCAATAATTGTCCAAATCTAGTGGATCCAACTTTGTAAATTTTCATTTTTAGTGTACTAATTGTCAGGATAGGTTTTAGGTACTGTTTCTGTTCATGAAAATTTGTTAAGTAATTAACTAGTGCTTTAATGTGTATTTTAGCTTAGAAAATTATTAGAAAATTCATCACCACTTTAAATAAGTTATTTCTCTGTTTCTGAAAATGTGTTCGACCATGCTTAGGCTGCTGTGTGAGTTTTGGTATGTTTTGTTGTTGTTGCATGTTTTGTCGGTGTTATTTGTTCTTATTTGTTGCTTTTGCTCGATCGATAGATTGCGGCAGTGCAGTATTATCGAGTGAACCTCACAACAAGTTGATATTTCGAGCGGCGGCGAATAGCGCTTTGATCATGTTAATCCCGGTATTTTAAAGTCTAATATTTTGTTTCAAATTGTATGTATGCATTGCCTAATTTACATTAAATTGATTAGTTAAATCCGTAGTGCATATCCTGTAGGTAAAACATTGATCTCTACTACCTGAGCCTAGGTTACTTGCTGTGATTAGAGTTCGTTGGATGAACTCTTATCACTTAGTAGATTACGAGTTCAGTTGCTTAGCCATGCTTAGCTTCCGGTAGATTTGGGCGATCATCGACTTAGTCGATGGTCTTGATCACATAAATTTATTATTGTTCTTATGTTTGACATGTTATGTTAATTACAAAATTAAAACTGAAAACAAAAACGATTTAGACGCGGGCACAATGGTAAGATGGTGTGATTCTTGGGTGTGACTGGAATGGTGCCCGAGTCAATTAAGGACCGAACATCTTGTGAGTGAATTTTTATCCAGGCATTTCGGCGTGCTAACCACACTAGAGTATATGGGACCTCTCTTGACCTAGTACTTTGGCGTGTATTGACTCCGGGTCGCAGGAGGTCGTAGGAGGGATGGTGTTGGGAGCATGGTAGTTGTCCGAAAAGCTTTACCCTGAGTGGGTAGTTGTCTTTTCGGCTTTACCATGTAAGCGTATGGATTTCGATCCATATGAGCGGCTCGTAGTTAATACACAATATTGGAAAAAGTCTCGTAGGACTTAGTCAGCGGCATACCTTGGAAGTGTGCTTTGGCTTAAAGGCGATGCAAGTGTGGGTGCGATGGTACACCTGCGGGGTTAAAAACTATTCGAATAGCCTCGTCCTAGGTATGGACACGCTTGGGTAAGCTTTTCAAGAGTTAGACTACAACCTTTAAAATTAAAACTTGAAGGGTGGTACGAATATGGGGATTCGTGCTATGTTGTGGTGACTATTGGGATAGTCACTTCCAGGTCGTTTTATCTTTACTCTTTTGTTATTATTATCCTTACTGTTATTTCAACTTTAAAAATGAATTGCAAACTTGCCTTCAAACTGTATTACATTATTGCAAATAAAGTTGGCTTTATGCAAATAAAACATATGGCCTCCACGGATAAGCTGCATGTAGCATATGAATAGGTGCGCTAGTTCACACGTCGGTCTTGCAGTACAAAGACAATCTTTGTACTCATCGGCTTTGCTTAATGTTTTTGTTGCGAGAGGAAGAAGGTGAGCCCTAGGGTCTCACTACGTGAGTTGTCTTTGCCGCCCGTGTTCGACGACTAGGCTTGGCGATCGGTCGGATGCCTTGTGGGTGAAGGCACACCGATTGGCTTTGTTTATAGCCATCTTATGGCACTTTTGCTTCATTGTCGTTCTTCCGTATTTATGTATGTTTTGGCGGTCGGCCATTGTCCATAATAACTCTCTGTTGTTTACCTTACATTTGTAGTGTAATGTTTGGACTCTATGTTTGGAATGGAGTTGATGCATAATTTTGTGGCGAGTGTGTATCTTGCATTCAGGAAGTATACATATCTCGAGGCTCGGTTTATTTGATTTGTGATGCTAGGGCCGGTGGTTGGTTAAGCATTACAAGCCAAATAAATTGGGGTCCTCACAAAGTTGGTATCAGAGCCATTCTGACCGTAGTAACCCAAGCGAGTCGTCCTTAGGATATTTTGGAAAGGCTTATTTTCAAAGTATAAAAAGGGTTTATGAAAACCTAGGCGATTCTCGTGTTTTACTCCTTATCTATCTTAGCCTTCTACTCTCATCTTACTCTAATTTGAGTTTTAAAACTTGGTTTCTCTCTTCCTTTCAAAAGATAGTTACTACTAGGTGGAATTAGTATTTGGGAGGACCATGGAAGGCTAATCTAACTAAAGCTTGTGGGAATGTAAGGGTAAAATGTGTTGTAAGTCTGCTAAGTGTCTAAATTTTGTTAGTTGGCTTTGTGACTTGAAGTTTTGCATTTATTTCGTGCTGTTTTTAAACTGTTTCGGTGATTTGTCGATTTCTTGCTCTCAGTCTATCACTAACCTATCTTAGTGAAACAGGATGGCTGGGAGAACAGCGTGGCGATCACCGGTGGTCATGATGAGGAGCTTCCCCCTCCTCCGACTATGGCTGAGGTTCTCGCTCAGATCGAGCGAAACCGCATGGATCAGACGCGCATTTTGGAGGTTATTGCTAGGAATACCTCCACTCCTGCCGGTGCCTCCGGATCTGGAGGTGGCGGGCACCAGACTCGCAGGGGACTTGCAGAGTTCCTCCGTACGCAGCCGTCGACTTTCTCCGCTCGAGGACCTCTCGATGCGGATGATTGGCTGCGCATGGTTGAGCGAAAGCTCAACATAGCTCAGTGCCAGGCCCAGGAGAAGGCACTCTTCGCGTCCCACCAGCTTGAGGGCGCGGCACTCTCATGGTGGGAGAACTACCTCGCCATGCAGCCCGCGGGCCATATGGTCTCGTGGGAGGAGTTCGATCGACTTTTAGTCGGGCCCACATCCCGATGGCCCGATGAAGTCAAGAAGAAAGAATTCCTCGCGCTCAAGCAAGGGCGCAAATCTGTGACGGAGTATCTATACGAGTTTAATCACACGCTCGTTATGCTCGGGTGAGGTGGCCTCGAGATGAGGCTAAGCGGAGAAGTTTATGGATGGCTTGTCAGAGAGCTGCGGGACAGTGTCTGTTGTGGACTTCCCGACTTTCGGCTTTGGTTGATAAGGCCATTGTTGCCGAGCACAAGGCAAAGCGTTGGGTGAGTCCATAGCGCAAATGGGAGGCCCATCGATGCCGCATGAGCCGGCCTCATTCGTCCTCGGTGGGCGGCACCAGGGCTGTTCTTTTGCTCCATCGGCACCGAGGCCATCGGCACCAGCTCCTCGTCCACTGCAGGGCGTGTTTGACCACGTGCGCTGCGATCCAGCCAGCGGTGGCCTCGCAATCCAAATGCGAGGTTACGTGTTTCATTGCCATAACAAGGGCCACTACGCCAACGCTTGCCGAGTCTTTGGGCGGTCCTCATCCTAATGGAGGCGCGGCGGGGAGTGGTCACCCACCGACCGAAGATCATCCGAAGGCCCGAGTGCGATCGTGGTCGAGTCAACCATCTTTCAGCTGAGGAGGCTCAGGAGGTGCCAGATGTCGTGATGGGTACACTTCTTGTTAATTATCGTCCTGCTGCAGTATTATTTGATTCTGGAGCATCGCATTCTTTTATTTCAAGATCATTTGCTGCTGCTAGCGGTCTTCACTGTGTTCCTTTGGGAGTTTCTTTGCTCATTCGCTCTCCGGGGTCGGAAATGAGAGCTGATTTAGAATGCCGGGATGTTCCTATTGAAGTCAAAGGAGTGAGATTCTTGGCAAATCTCATCCTGCTCAACTCGGCAAGTCTGGACATAATCCTTGGCATGGATTGGTTGTCCCAACACTTGGGATAGATCGATTGCGCCAAGAAGATGGTTTTCCTCACCAACCATTCCGGCGAACAGGTTGGCTTTTCCCCGCAGCTGCAAGGGTCACACCTTTGTACACTTGTAGCAAAGCCAGCTTTGAAGATTCAGGAGGTTCCCACCGTTTGTGATTTTGAGGGTGTCTTTCCCGAAGATTTGCCTGGGATGCCTCCAGTTCGAGACCTTGAGTTCGTCATTGAGTTGCTGCCCAGAACCGCTCCGATTTCAAAGGCGCCGTATCGGATGCCTCCCAATGAGCTAGAAGAATTGAAGAAGCAGCTCGGTGAGCTCCAAGCAAAGGGTTTCATCCGGCCCAGTTCATCTCCTTGGGGTTGTCCGGTGATCTTTGTGAAGAAAAAGGATAAGACTTTGCGCATGTGTGTTGATTATCGTCCGCTCAATGAGGTGACGGTGAAGAACAAATATCCTCTGCTCCGCATTAATGATCTTTTGACCGTTATGCGGAGCTCGGTGTTCTCAAGATTGATGCGAGGCGGGATATCATCAAGTCGGATCGGTGAGGATATTCGAAGGCGGCTTTCACTACTCGTTATGGCCTTTACGAGTATACCGTCATGTCTTTCGGCTTAACCAATGCTCCAGCTTATTTCATGAACCTCATGAACTCGGTATTCATGGAATATTTGGATAAGTTCGTGGTGGTTTTCATTGATGATATTCTTATCTATTCCAAGACTGAAGAAGAGCATGCTGAGCATCCGAAGATTGTTTTGGGCAAGTTGCGGGAGCACCAGCTATATGCAAAGTTCAGCAAATGTGAGTTCTGGTTGAAGGAAGTGGCATTCTTGGGCCATGTTCTTTCAGCTGGAGGTGTAGCTGTGGATCCCAAAGAAGGTCGGCGATGTTCTATCTTGGGTCACCCAATCAACAGCGATGTGCGGAGTTTTCTCGGTTTAGCGGGCTACTACCGCCGCATTATCGAGAACTTCTCCAAGATTGCAAGCCGATGACTGAATTGCTCAAGAAGGACAAGAAGTTTGTGTGGTCCTCTTCTTGTGATGAGAGCTTTCAGGAGCTCAAACAGCGATTGACTTCAGCTCCAGTTCTTACTCTTCCTGATGTCCACAAGAGCTTCGATATCTATTGCGATGCCTCTCGTCAGGGACTCGGATGCGTTCTTATGCAGGAAGGCAAAGCAGTTGCCTATGCATCTAGGCAGTTGAGACCTCATGAGCTCAACTATCCCACCCATGATTTAGAGCTTGCTGCTGTGGTTCATGCACTCAAGATTTGGCGGCATTATCTGATCGGTAACCGCTGTGAAGTGTATTCTGATCACAAGAGCTTGAAATACCTGTTCACCCAGCCAGATCTGAACCTCAGATAGAGGAGATGGTTGGAATTGATCAAAGATTATGACATGGGTATTCAGTATCATCCTGGCAAAGCTAATGTGGATGCACTTAGCCGAAAGGTGTACTGCAATACTTTGATGGTCCAAGAGCAGCAACCTGCACTTCTTGCAGAATTTCAGCGTCTCAACTTGGGTTTGGTTGAGCATGGTTCCTCATTGCCTTGGTTGTGCAACCAACCTTGGTGGATCAAATCAAGTCGACCACGAGAATCGGATGTTGGTGTGGGTAAAATCAGCGAAACATCAAGAATGGATCAGCCAAGTGCTTCACAGAAGATGAGCATGGTGTTGTGTGGTTTGGGCAGCGTCTCGTGGTTCCAAAGGTTCCGGAATTGCGGGATTTGATTCTCCATGAGGCCCATGATTCGCCTTTGTCCATCCATCCCGGGGCCACCAAAATGTATCAAGATCGTGTCGAGATTCGGTGGACTCGCATGAAGCGCGAGATTGCGGGTTCGTTGCGGATCGCGGCGTATGTTGTCGTGTCAAGGCCGAGCATCGGCGTCAGTGGTCTTCTTCACCCTTACCTATACGAGTGGAAATGGGATTCTGTGGGCATGGACTTCATCACTGGTCTGCCACGTGCTTCTTCAGGGAAGGATGCTATCTGGGTTGTTATCGATCGATTGACGAAGGTAGCGCACTTCCCGCGATGATTTACCACTCTAAGTGTCGATCGATTGGCGGATCTCTATATCTCCGCATTGTGAGCTTGCATGGTGTGCCACGAGCGATTGTGTCGATCGTGGCTCTCTTTTCACTTCTCGGCTTTGGCATAGCTTACAGGAGGCCGTGGGGACCCGTCTTTCTTTCAGCTCAGCCTATCATCCTCAGACAGATGGTCAGACGGAGCGAGTCAACCAAGTTATTGAAGATATGCTCCGTGCTTGTGTTCTTTCCTATGGGAAGAATTGGGAGAAGTGCCTACCGCTTGCAGAGTTCTCCTACAACAACGACTTCGAGCTAGTCTCAGTATGGCACCGTTTGAGGCTTTGTATGGGAGACGATCACGAACCCCATTGAACTGGTCGGCGGGGGAAAGACGGTTCTTTGGTCGATTCAATCAATGAGGCGAAAGTCAAGTGCGATTGATTCGTGAGCACTTGCGCGTAGTTCGATCCGAGCAAAGAGCTATGCAGATCGGCGTCGTCGTGAGCTGAGTTTCCAGCCCAATGACTTTGTGTATCTCAAAGTCTCACCTCTAAAGGGTCATCGTCGTTTCGGTGTCAAGGGCAAACTGACTCCTCGATATGTCGGGCCATATCGCATCATCAAGAAAGTGGGAGCTGTTGCATACAAGTTGGAATTGCCAGCTACACTCGAAGGAGTGCATGATGTTTTCCATGTATCGCAATTGAAGAAGTGCCTCCGTGTTCCGGTTGAGGAAACGCCATTGGAAAATATCGATGTGCAGGAGGATCTGTCCTATCGTGAGCGCCCCGTTCGTATCCTCGAAGAAGCTAAACGCAGAACGAGGAACCGTGTGATCAAGTTCCTTAAAGTTCAGTGGTCGAATCACTCCGAGGATGAAGCCACTTGGGAGCGGGAAGATCGTCTCCGAGCAGACTACCCGTCCTTCTTCTCCCAGTGATCAGAATCTCGGGGCGAGATTCCTGTAAGGGGGGGGGGGAGATTTGTAACAACCTTAAGTTAGGGTTTGTGTTTCAAATGTAAATTATGAGGAGAAATAAAAACTTTTGATGTCTCATGAAGTCATTTGGAAGTTTTCTAAATTTTCCCTAAACAATTTCCATTTTCTAGAATTATATTCTTGTGAATGGAAGTTGTTGTCATCAAAATTCTTGGCCTCAAGCTAGTGATCATCCTCTGCAAGTATTTTTCCTATCATCTTGACCATCCTAGTTACCTCCCTGAAAAATTTCACAATTTTTAGATTTTGTTTGCTATTTCAAATGGCCAAGTCAAACCTGTTTAGAAATCTGGTCAAACCTCTGGACAGCAGCTTGTGAATTTTCTTGGGAGAAATCTAGTGCATAAAAATTCCTGGAAATATTATACAATGTTGTCCTCTGTCCCAGTTAGCTCCCATAAAAATTTCAGAATTTTTGGAGCTCAGGAGCTACCACTAAAAATTCCCCAATCCTCTAAGCCTTTTAAATCAAATTACGAAGACATCATTTTATCGGGCTCGAACCCAACTCGAGCTCGAGTCCGACCAGCGCCACTTGGTTCAGCCGCACCGCCTAGCTGCACCGCGCTAGCGCCGGCGTTGCCAACCGTCCGATGCAAATCGAGCGATCCACACCGCTCATCTCGTCGACTGTCCGAATGCATACACGATCTTGGCCGTCCATCTCCGATCCAACGATCGACACGTTCCTGATCGAGTCAAACCATCTAATTGTGCCGCACGAGACTCCGGCTCGCGTCACTTTGTCGCCGTCGCTGCCAAGTGGGACCCTCTTGTCGAGTTCTTCCTCGCCGACTCGCGCCTCACGGAGCTCGGGCGCTCGCGCATGCGTGCCACGCAGACTCATCGCCGCCACTCGGGGCGCGTGTGCGCCTCCGGAGGATCGCTCGAGTGCATCTACCTCCTAGGATCATCCATTCCTCCTCGCAGCCATTCTCGTGCCTTCTCCGCCCATTTCTTAGCTTCGGCCGGAGAAGAAGGTGAGGGCAACGCCACCACCTCACTGCCGCTCGTGCTTCCGCAACCCCACCTCCGACTTCCTTGATCATCGCCGCCTCCATTTTGCCCAGCCCGGATCATTGGCGTCCAGTGAATCGCTGGGGCGATTTCTTCGTCTCCAACTCCGGTTGCTGCGGCCCCGCGAGCTCGTTTGCGTTCCAGTGAGTCTCTTACCTCAACGTCTGATCCCTTAGGATCGCACTGATCCACTGAGTCTAACGGTGGCTTCATTTTCGTCTTTGGTGCATCGTTGCGGGCGTGCGACCGGTTCTTCTCCAAGCTCGGTGATTCGCCTCGGACCTTTTTCATCGTCGTTATCTTGGGTGTATTGCTCCTGGAGTCGAGGCGGAGCTTGTGCGCACCTTCTGGAGTCTTCTAGAAGCCTGTAGCATCTTCTCCTCCAGAGCCCCTTCTTCTTCTCCGCCTCCGGCCGTCGCGAGCCCATCTCCAGAAACTTCGGGCTTCGCGTCACCGTCATCGTGTTCGCGAGATCATTGCGAACCTCAAGGTATCACCCACTCGCCTCGAAACCTTCTGGTTCGCGAGATCCACTGCGCGGCCGCGCCGCCGTCCCCGTGCGCGCCGGTGAACCGCCGGTGGAGTTTAGTTTAGCGCTAATCTCGTTTAAGTAAGTCACTGTCATGTGGGCCTCTAGAGCTAATCGCGTTTAGGAAATCATTTAATCCAACCGTTATGTTATACTCTGAGTCACTGCCATGCGGGCCCAGGTTGTTAGTTAAGGATTGTGTAACTTCGTTAATACGTTTCCTTTGTTAGAAAGCGTAGTTCTCTGTGCATAAATGTTAGGATTACGTTTTTGCTAAGCCGAAGATGTATTCTTAGAATACGCCTTCGACGTCACCATCGTGAATTTGTTTGTCTGATCGGCCTTTCGCGTGAGCCATTGTCGATGTCGTGGCTAGCTCGCTGTCGGTAGAAAAAGTATTGAATGCTTTAGTATTTCTGAAATGTATTTTCTGTTGCACTATTAATTCAATTAAACTTAGAAAATTCATAACTAATTCAATTTTTCGTCAAATCGCATGAAACCAGTGCTGTTAATTTTCTTTCTAAATGTACTATTTACTAAAATTAGTTCAACCATGTCTCTGTTAGCAAAAATCTGGTAATTGATTAAATGGTGTATTTTGTATTTTCTAAATTAGAAAATTCATATCTTTTTCAATAATTGTCCAAATCCAGTGGATCGAACTTTGTAAATGTTCATTTTTAGTGTACTAATTGTCAGGATAGGTTTTAGGTACTGTTTCTGTTCATGAAAATTTGTTAAGTAATTAACTAGTGCTTTAATGTGTATTTTAGCTTAGAAAATTATTAGAAAATTCATCACCACTTTAAATAAGTTATTTCTCTGTTTCTGAAAAAGTGTTAGACCATGCTTAGGCTGCTGTGTGAGTTTTGGTATGTTTTGTTGTTGTTGCATGTTTTGTCGGTGTTATTTGTTCTTATTTGTTGCTTTTGCTCGATCGATAGATTGCGGCAGTGCAGTATTATCGAGTGAACCTCTGCAACAGTTGATATTTCGAGCAAGCAGCAGCGAACAAGCGGTTTGATCATGTTAATCCCGGTATTTTAAAGTCTAATATTTTGTTTCAATTTGTATGTATGCATTGCTTAATTTGTGTTAAATTGATTAGTTAAATCCGTAGTTGCATATCCTGTAGGTAAAACATTGATCTCTACTACGAGCCTAGGTTACTTGCTGTGATTAGAGTTCGTTGGATGAACTCTTATCACTTAGTAGATTACGAGTTGATTTCTTAGCCATGCTTAGCTTCCGTAGATTTGGGCGATCATCGACTTAGTCGATGGTCTTGATCACATAAATTTATTATTGTTCTTATGTTTGACTTATGTTATGTTAATTACAAAATTAAAACTGAAAACAAAACGATTTAGGCGCGGCACAATGGTAAGATGGTGTGATTCTTGGGTGTGGCGGAATGGTGCCCGGTCAATTAAGGACCGAACATCTTGTGAGTGAATTTTTATCCAGCATTTCGTGTGCTAACCACACTAGAGTATATGGGACCTCTCTTGACCTAGTACTTTGGCGTGTATTGGCTCGGTCGCAGGAGGTCGCAGGAGGGATGGTGTTGGGAGCATGGTAGTTGTCCAAAAGCTTTACCACGAGTGGGTAGTTGTCTTTCGGCTTTACCATGTAAGCGTATGGATTTCGATCCATACGAGCGGCTCGTAGTTAATACACAATATTGGAAAAAGTCTCGTAGGACTTAGTCAGGCTTGCATACCTTCTAAGTGTGCTTTGGCTTAAAGGATGCAAGTGTGGATGCAGATGGTACACCCTGCAGGTTAAAACTATTCGAATAGCCTCGTCCTAGGTGATGGACACGCTTGGGTAAGCTTTTCAAGAGTTAGACTACAACCTTTAAAATTAAAACTTGAAGGGTGGTACGAATATGGGGATTCGTGCTATGTTGTGGTGACTATTGGGATAGTCACTTCCATGTCGTTTTATCTTTACTCTTTTGTTATTATTATCCTTACTGTTATTTCAACTTTAAAAATGAATTGCAAACTTGCCTTCAAACTGTATTACATTATTGCAAATAAAGTTGGCTTTATGCAAATAAAACATATGGCCTCCACCAGATAAGCCTGCATGTAGCATATGAATAGGTCTGCTAGTTCACACGTCAGTCTTGGCTTTGCTTAATGTTTTTGTTGCAGAGGAAGAAGGTGAGCCCCTAGGGCCTCACTTCTGTGAGTTGTGCTGCCGCTTCGTGTTCGACGACTAGGCTTGGCGGTCCGGTCAGATGCCTTGTGGGTGAAGGCACGCTGATTGGCTTTGTTTATAGCCATCTTATGGCACTTTTGCTTCATTGTCGTTCTTACGGTATTTATGTATCTTTTGGCGGTCGGCCATTGTCCGTAATAACTCTCTTGTTGTTTACCTTCATTTGTAGTGTAATGTTTGGACTCTATGTTTGGAATGGAGTTGATGCATAATTTTGTGGCGAGTGTGTATCTTGCATTCAGGAAGTATACATATCTCGAGGCTCGGTTTATTTGATTTGTGATGCTAGGGCCAGGTGGTTGGTTAAGCATTACAAGCCAAATAAATTGGGGTCCTCACAAACGTGTGGGCAGGATAAGGGGATATGATTGGTGGCGTTGACGTGGTAAAATCAGGCTGTGACGCCCATTTTCGGAAACGAGCTCCAAGCTCAACAATGGCGGTTGCTGGCTCGGGTGCTTGAAGACGAAGGCCAGAGGTAGACGAAGGCATGGGGCCCACTTGGCAGCGACAGATGTAACATCCCAATTTTCTGAGTTTAAAAATCTTTTAAATAGTTAGTAGGGAAAAAGTCACTATTTGGTTTTATTTGAATTTATTTCAAAAGCTTAATATTGGACTTTACAATCAAAAACATTTAATATGAATAATACTAACATGAACAATAGCCAAAACTATTTTATTTGGGTTCTATGTGCTCCGATATATTTTCTAGATTTTTCTAGAATTTTTCTGAGTTCATTTGCTATTTTCTATTGTTTATTTGAATTTTTGGTATTTTATAAAATAGAAAAGCTATTTAAAAATCTCAGAAAACCCTTTGGGCCGAATTCCCTAAACCCGGCCCATCTTCCTCTCTGTTCCGGCCCAACCTCGCGCGCAGCCCAGCTGAAAGATCTAGACCCGCCATTATGTGGTAATGGAGTTTTGGTGATTAATGATAAATCTAATTGGGAGACTAACACTTTTATTGATATACATATTGTGTAGTCTTATTTGGATATAAAGGTGAAAATCATGAAGGCATGCAAGTGATTAAGTTATTAATGACAAATGCACTTGTGAGACTAACACTCCTATTGTTATATCAAGTTTAGTCTCAGCTTGGATATAAAAGCAAAAATCCAAGCAGGTATGTATTCATTAATGACAAATCTATTTGTGAGACTAACAATTCTATTAATTATCTATTGCTTAGTCTCGTTTGGATATAAAGATGAAAATACAAGAGGTATGCATTCTACTTCTTATTATTATATCTTGTTGCATTCCTCGGATCCAAAATATAGGTTAAACTCCACCAAAAAAGTTAACTTGGATATGTGCATATGTTTCCATTACACATTTGTGTATGCACACTTTTAGGGGGAGTTCATTCTATATTTTGTGGTTTCATTAGTATTTATCCATATTCTCTTTCCACATATATTAAGGATCTTTACTTTGAAACATATCCTTGAATATATTTAACTTGTGTAGTTAATATATTCATATGAGTATATGAGAGCATATGAGACTTGTGTAGTTCATTGATGCTCATATATCCTTGAATATATTTTAACTTGTGTAGTTAATATATTCATATGAGTATATACAACTTGTGTAGTTCGTATACACTCATATTTGGTATATATAACTTGCATAGTTCATATATACTCATGACCTTGTTGTTTCATTAGTATTGATCTTTGTGATCTACTTTGAAACATAACTCTTGAGTATATATATATATATAACTTATGTAGTTTATATATACTCATACAAATTACATTCAATTATCTGTAATTGTGTTGGTTATCATAAATTACCAAAGAGGGAAAGATTTTGGTATCTTGTCCCAACCATTATGAGTTAATGGTATCTTTGTGGTAATTAATGATAATCACATTATGGAACTAACGTTTCTCCTTGAGTTGGATGAATAGGTTATGTTCTAGGTGTTTGAAGACTTTGGATGACATCATATGTTGATTGTCATCAAGTCGTGATTCTTGAAGAAGAAGAAATCATCATGTGTTGATGATGTTCAAGAAAAGGATGATCATCATGCGTTGATGATATTGAAGTGAAGAGCTTGAAGTAAAGGATGCATCATGAGTTGATGCGTGTCAAGTTCAAGAAGATGAGATGGTCATTGGTTGATCATCGAGTCAAGTGAAGAGTGCATCATGAGTTGATGTATGTCAAGATTTGAAGCAAGGATATGCGTCATCAAGCTTCAAGTGGTTGCGCAAGGAAAAGGTATGACTAGCTAGGGCTAAGGATCTGTTCCTAGTCTTTTACC
This sequence comes from Ampelocalamus luodianensis, assembly GCA_036346255.1. Lineage (NCBI taxonomy): Eukaryota > Viridiplantae > Streptophyta > Magnoliopsida > Poales > Poaceae > Ampelocalamus > Ampelocalamus luodianensis. The sequence goes on from CM070620.1 coordinate 56,382,720, forward strand.
GGTCTCGGTGTTTGTTTGGAGACCGGATTGCTAGTATAGGTTGCCGTACTATTAAGAGGGGTCTTAATTAGTAACTTGAGTTAGTCATGTGTTGATGGCTCATTGTGTTTGCTCTAGCTCAACTTAACATGTTGCCTATATTTGCGAATGCGTTTTGCAAATGGTTGTGGCTCATGGTTAATCCTTGTAGCATGTGACTTTAGTTTGCGAATGTGTTTTGCGAACGGTTTAAGTCCATGTACCTTATTCCTTGTGGCGTTGATTCTAATAGTTGGCAAATGTGTTTTGCAACTTGTTGAGAATCTCGCTTTTATCGTTGTTTGCATCGCTTGTCAATTGTGCAAATGTGTTTTGCAAATTGAGTTGAAGCGAAGTGCAATTTGTGGTGTGATTCTAAAAATTGGCAAATGTGTTTTGCAACTTGTTGAGAATCTCATTTTGAACCCTTGCTTGCATCACATATCAATTGTCAAATGTGTTTTGCAATTGGATTTGTTTTGGATGCAAACTGCTGCTCTCTCAGGAAAAACGGTAGTACCGACATGTACTACGCGGTATGACCGCAGTGCGGTATGACCGGTGGTTCCTTGGCGGAACTACCGCACCTGTTGAGCATGCGTTGCTCTGTGGTGGTGCGGTAGTACCGGAATGTACCACGCGGTATGACCGTGGTGCGGTAGTACCAGCGTTGGTTGACGGTATGCTTTTTCCAGAACCATTGCATTTCGTGTGCTTTGGGTTCTTTGGAGGTGCGGTAGTATCGGCGTTATGTGCGCGGTACTACCGGCCTGCGGTCGTACCGGATCTTGTATGGCGGTACGTATTTTCCAGAGAGCGTGCTTTTTGGGTTGAGTTGAAAACCCTGCGAGCGGTTGTACCGCGCTCCTTGAGCGGTATGACCGGGAGATGCGGTAGTACCGCATATTGGTTGGCGGTCGTACCGCACAGGTGCCCAACGGCTAGTTTTCTGACCGTTGGAGGAGGTGCGGTCGTACCGCAACTTAGTTGGCGGTAGTACCGCATGTGCTGATTTTTCAGCAGACTTTGCCTCAACGGCTAGTTTTTGTGTGTGGGCTATAAATACCCACCTTGGCCGTGTGAGGGTAAGGTCGCTGGTGCCATATACTTTCTATTGAGCTAAGAGCAAGCCTCTCATACTCTAGTGTGCATGTGTTGCACTTAGTGAGTGATTGAGAGCAAACCCTAAGTGCATGTGTTGCATTAGGTTGTGGATTGCTTATCCATAGAGCTTTGGCACTTAATTGGTTCAAGTGAAAGTTGAGTCTTGTTACTCTTGGTGTTTGCCAACACCTAGACGGCATGGAGGCGTTGTGCGTCGGTGATCTTCTCAAGTGAAGCTTGTGAGAAGACCCGGGCGATTTGTGAGTGGCTTGGTGCTCGCCATCTCCGGAGCGGAGTAAGAGCAACCCTAGTGGATTGGGGTGATAAGTTCAAGTTGGAGTCGGTTCAAGCGGTTGAACTCACTTAGAGGTGTTGGTTCGGTTGGAACCGGTCCAAGTGGTTTGGACTTACCTCGGAGGTGTTGCCTCGCGTTTTGGAACCGATCCAAAAGGTTGAACTTACCTCAACGTGGATTATGGGAGACCGGCAAGTCTCCGACCACCACAGTAAAACATCATTGTGTCCCGTGTGCTTCTTGTGATTAGCTTTCATATGCTTTACATTGTGCAATTTATATACCTTGTATTAAATTGCTTATTCATTGTGTATGATTGCAATAGTATCATTTACATTGCTTAAATTGAATTGCTTACAAGTCAATGCTTGATTGATTATTATCAATAGACTTGTATTGTTGATGCACTTAGTTGAACCTAGTTAATTTAGGCTTTAATTGTGTTAAACCGAATTGTTATTTAGCTTCCGCATTAGAATTCGGTTTTAGTGCATAGAAGTTTATAAAACGCCTATTCACCCCCCTCTAGTCGGCCTACTCGATCTTACACCAGCTCGCCCGCGCGCGCGTCGCCTCCGACTGCCATACGGGCCCCGCATGTCAGCCTCGCCTCTCTCTCTCCGAGCGCCCCTCTCGTTCTCCACCGTTCGATCAGGGATGGATGGCTAGATGCGCCTGATCTGTTGGGAGGTCCGAATGTTCCATTGATTTCGGGCTGTTCGATCTAAGATGGACGGTCAGATCCTTTGAGTCTGTTTCGCAGCCGTGCCGTTTCACACGCGCCCGCGTCCGAGCCCTAGCCACTGACGTGTGGGCCCCTGTATCTCCTGTGCTTCGTTCCCGAACCCGTTAGGGATACGATCGCCGCCGTCGCATGCCGTTTTTGGGCGTTCGTGCCCTGGACTCTCCCGAGCCGCCGCCTATATAAGGAGAGGTAGCCCTCGGTGTCCGCACCTCAACCCTAGCCGCCATCGCCCTCGCGCCGAACCCTAGCCGCCGTAGGAGCTCGAAAATCGTTTTGCGTCGCCGCCTTCTCCGACGAGCTTTTCCGCCGCAACCAGCGTCGCCAGGACCTCAGGGTTTGCTTCGTCGGCATCGCAGGAGCAAGGGCTACCTCGTGGTCGCCTTGGTTCCGCCGGAGCATCATCAGAGGCTCGATCCCGTCAAGCCCGAAACCTCTTCGCCACCTCGACCTTGCCGCCGGCCACTCCAGTCGCCCCCGTGCACCAGTGAGCCCCTTGTCGTGATCGCCGTCGGACCCTCTACACGCCGGTACCACTCACCGCCGGTGGATCGCCGCCGTTCGCCGTTGTCGTCGGTCTGACGTGTCACGTCACGTGGCACGCCACCTCAGCGCCGTGCCTGTGTGTCATCCCGTGTGGCGCCGTGTCAGTATCCTTGTCAGCTCCACGTGTGCGCCGCATGGCTCAGTCCACCAGTCCCCCGGTCCTGAGGCTCGGTAGACTTGGTCTACCGTGAGCCTTGTCTCTGACATGTGGGTCCCACCTGTCAGTCCGTTTTTCGCCCCATCCGAACGTTCTCTGATGACATCAGCGTTTCGCAATAATCCAATTTTTCTGTTAAGAAATAATTCAGAAAATTCCAGAAAAACCAAATTAGGGTTTCTTTAGATTTTCAATCTTCCAGAGCTCATAACTTTTGCATCCTAACTCCGATTGAGCCCATTCAAATTCCTAAATTTATCTAAATTCAAGCGCTATTTATCTGAGATTTTTATTTAATTTTTGGAGTTTTTTTGCCTCTGTTATTTATTTATTTTGTTTATTTCTCTCGTTTGCGTGTAGACGTCGATTCGTCGGGAAACTTTGGAGAAGAAGGAGCACCCCAAGATCAAGATCAGTACATAGACCTTTTCCAAGGCAAGTCATACCTTTGATCATCTCGAACCCAGTTTTCAAACTACTTTGTTTCAAAGTATTGCATTCTACTTTAATTATGTATTTAAATGTTTTGGGCATAGTTATCATCCAAATTGCTATCATCACCTTGACTTTGTATGCCATAATCCCTTGTCACCCTAGATTGGTTATTAGTTGGTAATATTATAGCACCAACGTGGGTTGGTTAGTACGAGTAGATTGCTTATCCATGCCACGAGTCTCACATTTCGTAAAAGTTGCAAATATTCAATTTGACTAAGTGACTATGGAACTTTGTGTAAAACTGTGTGTGCATGTGTTGCACCAAAACCAACTAGGTGGGAAAATATTTAGACTGAGGCAAGTGGTGGATACTTTTTGATATGGTGGACTTTGTGAATGGGAACGATAAACTTTGTGATCTAGTTAGAAAATGGAAGTCTTGCCTTGGTCAATTAAGTACTCAACTTTGTGCGCCATTGAAGTGAGCCTTACTGTACGACCACATGCCTAGTATGGGACGGGCCTAACTTAGTAGGTTATGGATTCTTGGCATTGATTACTCAGGTGGTAGGTTAGGCTATGGGTGGGGGTGTGTACTACAAGGTAGTCGCATCACGGGGCGGTTCGCCGTGTCCCTGTCCAGCGGTGTGTGTTATGCCAAAGCGCTCCGTTTGGGTTGGCATAGCGGTTTGTAAGCACATCGGGAGTGTCAATGTTGAGATGAAGTTTCTGAACCATTTTGTTATGATTAGTGCTTGCTACACTTGTTGTATCGTGTGGGTAAAGTGTACAACCTCTGTAGAGTGTTAAAATCAATCTATTCGAATAGCCGCGTCCGCGGTCATGGACATGCTCGGGGATTTCACACGAGGGGTAGTGTTCATAAAATGTTTGGGATGGGAGCTAATGTGATCTAAGTCATGTGGCTATGTGAAATAACCTGTTTAGCTTTGTGTCTTTGTGAAAATAATTGTTAAATTAATATTGTCTATTTGTTTTGAATTGCTTTCAATCTATTATTGTATTCAATTGCAAATATTGCCTTTATGCAAAAGAGTCATAGAAGCCTTTTCTTTGGAATAAGCCTACATCTATAAATTGCATTCTGTGGTATGATTTGCGAGTACGGCTGTGTACTCACGCTTGTTGTAAAACTTGCGGCCAAACCTACAGAAGAGGAGGAGTCTACACCTGCTTTCGAGGAGGAGTTCGCCGAAGGTTGCTGATCGTTAAGGTCTGGATCCCAGTCGGTTGCCTGTGGTGAATTGATGGGATCTACGCTGAAGTTATTTCTGTTCTGCTGCTATTTTATTCTTTGTTAGCCCTGCATGGCTTAATAAGTGTAAACTCGACCATAAGGTCAAAACCCTTATTTGTTATTCAAACTAATCATTTACTATTTATCGCTTGTGTGGATTGATATTCACCTATGTTGACACTGTGTGCACTAGCGTGATCCTGGACTAGTGCATTATACGCAGAGGGTTCCAGAATTGTAATTTTGGGTCCCGACAACAGAGAGAAAAGGAAAAGAGAACAATCAGGTGAAATCTTGGCCGTTAGATTAAGATCGTACGGTCCAGAAAGGATGGTGTTGATATGAGAGTGTGTTGAATCTAGGCCGTTGGATGTAAATCGGACGGTCCGCAACGTTTAGAAATGTTCGGAGTTAGGTTATGAAACGAAGGGTGTCACGTGGACTGTTGGATTTAGATCGTAGGGCTCACGTTGATTGGGATGTTCGGACCTGCCGAAGGCTCAAAGGATCGTAGCCGTTCATTTTAGATCTAACGACTCACGATGAGGTGGACGATTGGACCTCCGAAGGTTACGCGAGATCTGACCGTTGGTTTAAGATCCAATGGCTGAGGGATGTTGGAGTAGTTTTAACGCGCATGCGCGTGAGGGGCTGGCAGGTGGGGTGGGGTGAGAGAGGCTGACACATGGGCCCGCGTGTTAGTGGGGGAGAGAGAGGGAGAGGGCGCGCGAGCGGGCCATGCGGGTCACGTGCGCTTAAAGGGAGTTGGGCTGGATTTTGGGTTTCGGCCCAAACACGATTCTGAGTTTCTAAATTACTTTTCCAATTAAACTATTACTGTTAATTCATTTAAGCTTTAGAAAATAGCAAATAAATCCCAAAAATTCCGAAAAAATTCACAGAAATTCCTGGAGTTATCTAGGACTTAAATAAAATATTTCCAATTATATTTGGATATAGTTTTTGCAGATAAATTTATTTTGGTTTAAAATACTTAAGGAAAAAGCTTTCAAAATCCAGAAAAATCCAGAAATTACTTAAATTTTCCTTTTGAACTTTAAAACCAAAGAAGAACCATAAAACTCAATAAATTTTACTTTTTTTTGACTTTTAAAACTTCAGAAATTCAAATAAAGAAATCAAACTCATTCAAATTTCAAGAAGTCCAACAAAGTAATAACTTTAATTAACTTTAAATTGGTAACAGCACTTGGGATGTTACACCCGATCATCTCCTTCCCATCCCTCACCTCAATTTCATTTTCCCATTGTCGGAGTATGTAGTCACTGTTACTTCACCATCGCCATTGCCGGTCGTCGTCGCCCTGCCGCCTCGATCACCCTCGCGCCGCCCTGACCCCACCGACGCGTTTCCTAGGCCAGCGCGCACCCCATGCCCTGCGGCCCTCGCTCGGCCGCCACCGGAGCGTCGTTGCCACTACGCCACTGCGCCGCCCGCACACTTACACCCCTGCGCGTCGCCACCGGGCACCATCAGTGTCACCGTCACCTCCTATCGCCTCCACGGGGTCCCGGTGACCCATTTGGCCAGTACCGGCATCGCCATGCCACCCCTCGCCACCGCCAGCCGTTGGACAGAGCCACCTGGAGCTCCTCTACATCCCCTTTGTTTCTTCTTCTAGCTTCTCTTGAGTTCACTTACATGTGGGACCCAATTGTTAGCATTTTCTTTTGTCCCTTAAATCCGAAACAAAATATCCCAGGGAATATTCCTCTCCTTCTCAATTTTCAGCAATTTCTATTTTCGATAAACTTCCAAGGGTTTGTTCTCTTTCATACGAACTCTGTTTCCGTCGATTCTAGTTCCCAAATTCATCTAAATTCATAATATCTCTTTTGATTTTAATTTGATATTTTTGTATTTTATTTGGATTTATCATTATTTATTCGCCTCATTTTACGCGTATAGATTTCGGCATTTCCGAAGCTTTCCTAGACTAGTCTGCCGAAGCAACTCTAACCTTCAATGAAGGTAAGTCGTAGACATTTGATCATCTTGTACCCATTTTTGCAAAATTATATTGTTTTATATCAACAACCGTTCTAATTTTATATTGATTGTGATCGGGAATAGTTAAATACCTATGTGACATTATGCCATCTTGAATAATTGTGAATGACATATATTCTTGGACACCACAGGAAGGGTTGATTTTAGTTGGAAATATTAGTAATACCAACATTGGTGGCGTATTATGCTTAGTCTTGCTTAGTTACGACAGGTTCAAGATCACATGTTCAATAATATTAAATTTGACTTAATGATATATGAAATTGGGGGTGCGAGGCCACTATTGTAAAAATTGTTGTGCCATGGCAGGGGATGCCATTGGGTTTGGTTTAAAAAATGGTTTTATACTCAAGCGAATGATTGTGCAGTAAAGGGGATGCAGTAGCACATTTTGGATGAGGTGGACTCGCCTGAGTAATCACTAAGGATTTAATCTTGTGCGTCATTGGTTTGGGCTTTATCATACAACTACATGTCTAGTATGGGATGGACCTTGCTAATTAATTAGTAATATCTTAATTTTAGTTCTGTTTTGGGTGGAAATGTGAACTTTGGGATGGACATTCACATTTGCGCAAGAGGGGGGCCACGATTGTGATGGATGGAACCAGTCGGTGGTGAAACCTTAGTGGACAGAACTAGGTTAAGACATAGCTTTGTAAAAACCTTGTGATAATCACTTAGTCGCACGCCTTCGGAAGTGTGTCTTGGCTGACATTATAAGTTGATTATTTCATGTGGGTCAAGCTGTACAACCTCTGCAGAGTGTTAAAACTTGTTCGAACAGCCGTGTCCCCGGTTATGGACAATGCCTGGTGATTTCACATGGGATATAGAGTTTTTAACAAACTTTGGATGGTGGTTTGGATGGAAAGTGAATGGGTAGTTCACTTGTTGTTTCAAATCACTTGTTTCTTTATGTATTTAATCTTTTCAATTATGCTTTTCAATCTATTTATTATATTTATCGTCAATGCTGCTTTCTGCAAAATAACCATATAGCTATTCTTTGTTCAAGCCTTGAATGAATACTAATTGCATACTATGCCCTACGACTTTCTGAGTACTTTATGTACTCACAACTTTATGCCTTTGTTGATCTATTATTGAGGAAGAACGAGCAAACATAGAGTTCTACGAGGAGGACTACTTCGAGGACTATATGAACTCGATTGCCTGTGAGCATGTCGGATGGTTACCACAAGATGTTTTCTTCCGCTGCAATTTTATTGATTTGTCTTTATGCCCAGCGTGGTAATCTTTATAAACCTTGACCATAAGGTCTGTTGCTACTATTTAATAATAAGTTGCTTACTTCTTAGATATTTCGTGCATGGATATGATTTTCATCGATGTTGACACTATGTGAACTAGCTACTGATCTTGGGACTAGTTTAGAATACACAAATGGTCCGGATTTGCAGGTTTGAGTCCCAACAGAGATGGTATCAGAGCCATATCGACTGTAGAATGCAACCATAGTTAGCATGGTCATTTTAGTGAAAAAATTCAAATTTTATTTTATAATTTCAACGAACCAATTTACATGAATAGTTATTCTTCTCTCAACTTATTATATTCTTTTCTCATCTTATTCTATTCTTTTCTCATATTATTCTTAGGTTCTTATCTCTTGTCTTATCTAAAACTTTATTTTCGAATTTAAATTGACCTTTCTCACCTCAGTAATCTCTATATGATCGAGTCTTCGGTGATCAAAGCAATGGATGGCCTGGAAGTTTCGAGATCTATCATTTGTGTCTAAATTGATCGTTCAAATAAGTTAGACTAGTTAGCATCATCTAGTTCATGTGTTTTAGGTTTTTCTGTTGCTAGTCTTTATTGTTTCTCTTGTAGCCTTTTTGGCTATGCTCTCTTTTGTTTTCTGTTTCTGGGTAACCTGCTCCCCTAGAATACTTTACCACTTATCTTTTGTTTGTTCCCTCTCATCTTTTAGCCGTCAATCTGCTTTGTAGATGGTTCAGACCCCACAACACCGCAAGTCAAGGTGAACACATGGATCCCAATGCCAGTCAGTGTTAATCCCAATGCACTACCTCCACCGGCTACAATAGCAGATCAAAGCTTGGGTCTGTTCATGGCACCTTAGACATAGTTGATGAATGCCACGATATATAATATGAATCAATTGAACTAGACTACTGCTGCTCTTGTCACTATGCTGAATCAGCACAATCAAGCAGCTGCTATGCCATCACCACCACCATCATCTTTTCCGCAGTCAAAGTTGGTTGAGTTCATGAGGACCCATCCACCTACCTTCTCCGACTCTTCTGAATCCTTGGACGCAGATGACTGGTTGTGCTCCATAGAGAAGAAACTTGTCATAGCTCGGTGTGACGACCAAGAGAAGGTTCTTTATGCCACACATCAGCTTGAGGGCATTCCTGTAGAATGGTGGGAGAATTATTGTGCCACTTATGAAAATCACCAAGCTATCAATCGGGCTGAGTTCTCAAAAGCTTTTTGCCACTCTCATATTCCAAATGGAAAGGTGGAGATAAAGAAGAATGAGTTTCGGAGCTATAGCAAGTAAACATGTTGGTGAGTAAGTACATCAATAAGTTCACTCAACTCTACCGTTATGCTCAAGAGGACGTTGTCACAGATGATGCACGTCACAAACGTTTCTAAACAATCGTTTATGGCGACTAGAGGGGGTGAATAGGTGCAAATTAAATATCCCGACTCAAGTATTTCTTCTCTTGAATTCTAGTGCTAGGAGAACTACACTAGGTAAAAGAACACCAAGAATACACCAAGAACTGAGTGAACAGAACAAGAATTTCATAAACTTAGCCACAAAAAAAGTCAAGAACTCAAAATCTACTCAACCAAAAATTATGAAACCTGAACCATAGAAATATGAGGTCCCCAGGGTTATGATTCTAAAAGGAATTGAAAAATGAAACCCAATAGAGAGACCTTTCTTGCTCAAAGTCCATGTTGCATCAAAACAACAATTTCAATAACTTGGCTGTGAAGAAACCTCTAGAACATAAAAACTACTCACCCAAAAGTGATGAAACTTGAACGATAGAAAGATGAGGTCCTCAGGGCTATGATTCCAAAAGTAATTACAAAATTAAGCCCAGGAGAGAGACCTTCGTTGCTCAAAGTTCACATTGCATCAAAACAGCAATTTCAGTAACTTATCTGTGAAGAAACCACAAGAACTCAATAACTACTTTTTTAAAATTGATGAGACTTGAACCATGGCTAGGAAATGATCGTAGGGCTATGATTACAAAAGTAATTGCTAGCACATGCCCAAAATCTCAATCTTTCATGCAAATAGTTCAAGCTGCATAAAAAAATAGTAATTTCAGTAACTTGGCTGTGAAGAAACCTCAAGAACTCAATAACTACTTACTCAAAATTGATGATACTTGAACCATAGCTAGGAAACAATCTTAGGGCTATGATTCCAAAAGGAATTACAAGGATATGCCCAAAATCTTAACCTTTTATGCAAATAGTTCAAGCTGCTTCAAAACCAATAATTTCATCTCAAGAACACGGTTATTACAAACACAACCTGAACAAAAATGAGTCTTAATGGAACTTGCTGGGTTGGGAAACGTTCTTGATGAACTCCACAACCTCTTACATACGCTAGATCCAATAGAACTATAGCAAGTAGAATGAGGGGAAGAGAAACTCAAGTTGCAATAAAGAAAAACTAGAAATTATAAGAAATAAAACAAATTTCAGAACATGTATGAACTTGGAACTTTCATTTCTTTGAGAGGAAGGATTTCAAAGCCACACTTACTGGTGGGCAAAGTTCAAAGGAGCATAAGGAAAACCCTAAATCCTTCTCCAAGACATGGTGAAAAAGGCATACTTCCACCCCTCTATTTATAGCCGTATGGAGGCAACCTCAACCCTTGGACCACCTCAAAGGCTAAGATTAACTCTCTCTCTCCGCTCATTCATATCCACTTAGAGTTCAGCAACTCTACCCCTTGCCTAGAATACCCCTCTAGGCTAGCTATAATTACAACACATCACTAGAACCCATTACAAAGCGACTATTACAAAATTTGAGCCCTCGGCTCTACACAACTCAACACACCCGGTTTATCTAGCCTAAACCATCTCTAAGAGTGTGCCGCAATATTCTCCATCTCGAAGGTTCCCGGTAATATGCCAGTTACATCAATGCCCTTATGTTGACTTTGGTCAACATAAGCCACCTGGAGCTACCACACTGATCCAACTTGACGGTCTTCGCTCCTCGTTGACTTGCCACGTCCACGCCTTATGTCTCAAGCTCCGAACACCCTCGAAATGCCTCGCCGATACTTGGACGCTGCCAAGTCACCCTGAGTCACCGCACGGGCCCATCTTGCACCATCTTCATGACCAGACTTGATCCCCGATGATCTCTTCGACCTCCATGATCGTTTTAGATAGCAAGCTCTCCAAGCTTGCTCTCGATCCCACGTCGATGATCATCCAAGCCATCAATGTAATACCCCGAAAGTGAGATAAGCGAATCGCCGGGAGAGATTTAATTAATCGGGAGAGAACTAAATAGATTTACGGGAAGAACCAATTAAAAAACGCTAAATTCTTCAGTTAGAGAGGGGGGAAACATCATTTGTATCCAACCTGGCTTGGGCCTTGGCCCATGAGGGCAAAGGGTGGCCGGCCAAGGGGCGCCACTCCCCCCCAAACCCTAGCCGCACCCCCCACCTCCTCACCTCTCCCCCCATTGAGCCGCCACCTCTCCACCTCCCCTCTCCACCTCCCCTCTCCACCTCTCCACCTCCCCACCACCACCATTGCTGCTGGCCAAGAAGAGGAGGAGCTCCATTGCAGCCGCCAAGGAGGAAAAGAAAGGGAAAAGGAGAGATGAAGGAAGAAGTGAGAAGGGAAAAGAGAGGGATCGCAAGTTGGTGTTTCCGTTCATGATCTTCAGCGGTTCTACAAGGGTAACATCAGGTTTCTTGCAAGGTTTGTTGGTGATTAGATGCGTTTGCGAGTAGAATTGCTTAAATCCAGTCTGTCTTTAATTCGTTCAATTCTGTCCAGTATGTTGCGGGATCTGTTTCGACTACTTAGAGGCAGAATCTGAAGAGTTGGTCTCCTAGAGAAATCTGGACCTACTTCTTAAGTTTCAGTGGCCGCCGAGTTCACTCGATTCCGAGGTCTGAGTCAAAAGTTATGGTCGATTTAGTTTCTGCTGCCAGAAATCTGACGAGAATAAACTGTCTGGATATTTCCTAAAATATGATAGGGAAATTGGAAGAATCTGAAAGTTCACCCAACTAGGTTATTGTAGATAATTCGATAACCTTTTCAGATTGTTAAAGAACGATCAATTCGGAGTTATATCTCAAAAGTTATGGTCATCTGAATATTGCTGTTGGACTGCTGTCCAGAGACGGTTTTCTGTCAGTAAGTCGGTGTTCTGTAGTGTTAAAGATTGTCGTTTTGCGTAGGTTGAAAGTAGAATTGGGTCTGGACCTCTCCTAGAAAGTTGTAGATATCGTAGTTACCTTTCATTGCCGACAAGAATCAAGTCATTCGGACCTCGGTAGCCAAAGTTATGAATTTCTTAGTATTTCTGTGTTTCTGTAGAGAAGCAGAATTACTAGTGTTGGTTAACCTGATAGAAGCGCATATTTAGAGGGATTTCCAGAGGGTCTCACCATAACGAAAAACGAGGCTAATCCTCTTAGCTTTCAGGAAAACTGAAGATCACTAAATTCGGACGAACGTAGAGAAAGTTATGACAGTTTCTTTGTCGCTGTTCAGAAACCCGACGTGAAATGTTTGCTCTGATTAGATGGATTGGTAGGACTAGTAGATGGCCGAATCAGAGGGTCTCCCCAACTAAGTTTATTTAGAAATTTTAATTACCTTTCCAGAATGTCCAAGATCATCTTATTTGGGCACCGAGCAGAAAGTTACGTATTTTTAGAAGCTAGCTGCTGCAGTGACTGATCGCTAGAAATTATGAGAATTAGAAAATGCTAAGATATTAGCGAGTTCAATTGCGATGCTACTTATGATTTTGGTCTAGAATGTTGGTCTTAGAATGGGGTTTTCTTCATGTCCAGGTGTGGGATTGGTACCGAGGCAGCACTGTCTTCACGCCCTCCGTTCTCACACAGTTAAGGCAAGTGCATTGTTTGTTATATGGGGTGATTGATTGGCTATGTTTGTGTGCTTTTGATATATGATTGCATAGCAAGATGGCTTACCCGATGATTGTTTAAGTTTGGTGATTGCTCAAATTATGCTTATGATTTATTGTGGTACAATGTTGTTGTCTTTTGGTAAAATTGATGATGAATAAGAGATGAGCATATGCATATTGAGAACATGTTGAGGCTTGGTCACGCGGTGACCAAGCATGTTTCCCTTTGAGATCCCCGTCATGAATGTGACGGGCCCGAGATCCCCTCACTCGTGGAGTGTGGGCTTGAGGTCCCCGTTACTTGCGGAGTAACGGGCAATTGGTCCCTGTGCGTGCGCGCACAGGCATGGGTATGCGGCGGCGGTCGCATACTCTGCATTACAGGTGTAATGCACACAGAAAGTTAAAGTTAAAGGTTCCTTGAGCATTTCATTTGCATGTGAGATGTTTGATGTTGATCTTATTTATACGTATGTTGATGTTATAGTTTCGTTATGTACTTGCTGAGTCTGTGGACTCACTCTTGCTTTTATTGTTGTTTTAGGTACCGAGCCAAGAATGACATGCATGGGGGAAGTAGACGCTAGTCACTCACACACCACATGAATTAAATAAAGTTGAATGTTCTTACGAACGCAGCTTGATTTTAGAATACTACATCATGACTTATGCAATGGATTGATGTAATAATGATGAGTAGTGATTCTTTATGATTCTCTAGTTTTGTTGGAATCCTAGCATGTCACTGTCAACCTTTTGATGACTTTGGATAAAAGTTTTAATTATTATTTGATTACCTTGTGTGTTGGAACCTCCGTGTAATTAAATTTACAAGGGAGGTTCTGCCGAAATTTATTAGAATTGTCTTCTTTAGAGTTATTAGAGTTTGTTTAGTAGCATTCCAGGCTCATGATAAGCTGGGGTGTTACAATCAAGTCAACCTGTAGTCAACAAAGATGAAGAAATCATTTTCTTGGCACAAGCGCCGCACACTTGACCATCATTAGTGAAAACATGCATCATAACATCCAATACAACCAAGGTGAAACTCAAAACTTGACTTCGCGAACTTCAACAACTATCAAACCTTCATCAATAAGTTCCAAATGCTGTTAAATATTCATCACAATATGGAGTGGGCCTCCACTTGGTCTCTCAATCTCTCCCTTGATGAATATGTTGACAACCCATATCAAAATACAAATTGAAGGGTTTTTAAAAGAAAAGAAGTTTGCGAAGAGACAAACTTGGTCCAAAAATGAAGCAAGAAAATCATGACCAAGTTGTTAAAATAGAAAGGAGCACAACATTAAAAAAAAAATTGCTCAAAAAGCTCCAAAGACCCTAGAATCCACAAAAGAGCTCACAAAAGATCAAATGAATAAGATGATATGCAAATGACCTAACCATTTTGATGCAAATTTAAGCTCAATTAAGGTTGAGATTAGCATTAAGTCAATTTTTTGAAGTTATTCATTTTTAGTCTAATTAACATACATTTTTCCATTTTGCCATCCTATATTTCTCTCCCCTTTGTCAATCTAGTCATCAAGGGACTAGTTAATGCCAATGAGCACAAAAGAGAGCATGTTTGCATGAAATGCAAACCTAAAGAGTTTTGTATATTATTCAACATGAATATGAAGCTCAAAGTATTACACAAAGCCACCTTAATTTAGAACTTGCTAAACTAGTTCATGATCAAATATATAGCATAGAGCAAAGACTAGCTAGCAAGAGAAGCAATTTGCACAAATTAATGCCAAGTTTTGCATGATTACACAAGTAGCAAGTTCTTATCATAATTTCAACCAACAATACAGAGCCATGTCCACGATGCAAAGAAAAACCTAGAGTTCAACCTAGTCAACACTTTGGACGTGCTACAATTTCATGAAAGAACCTAAAGCTCATTTTAATTATATTTCTGTTTGCAAGGTGGGATCGAACCACATCTTTTGTAAGGTGGGATTGAACCACATCTTTGTAATTTTCAACGTTTTCATTTTTTTTTGGTGAGGTTGACCTCACATCTTTACAATACTCATCTCTCTCTCTCTCTCTCTCTCTCTTTAGTGAGGTTGACCTCGCATCTTTACAATATTCATTTTTCAATTTTTTTGGTAAGGTTGACATCGCTTCTTTTCACTATGAGCATATTTACACAAGGTTCAAGCATGATTCAAAATAGCTCAAGCCCAAGCTGATATAGGCACTCTAGTAGAAATTCAGATTATCTAAGGACATGACATAAGTATTAAGAGTTGAAATAGGAAGTAAAAGCTACAAGTTTCATCAAGTTTTCAATAAAGCTTATGTTGATATTTAATTTTCAGCAAGTATTGATAAGCTAAATGACACATATGTAGGCATGAACAAGCTAGCGATGCACTTCATTATGGTAGCATGGTGTAAATGGTATCTAGCAAAATTTCATCGAAAATAATAAACAAAGCTCATTATCATCTAAATGAGTATATCACACATGCCTACATGATATGCATGATGAACAAAATAAAGATGAAAGCTCCCCCTCAACAAGTGAGTCAATTAGAGACATTTTGGTTTAAGTTGAGTTATGACAACATTAAGCTCCAGAAAATCACAAACGAACTCTCCCTGAACCAAAGCTATAAGCAAGAGAGAAGAAGCTTGTGAAACGAGTAAATGACAATCCGTAAAGCATAGACAAGATAGAGGGATCACTAAGGCACAGACTCACTCTCATCCACTCCATATGACTCTAGGACAAGCTGATCATCTAAATACAGGGGAGTAAACATGTTTCCTGTCTAAGGGGCCAACACCTACTAGACCTATAAGAAGTGAGTGAACTCAACCTAGTGAGAAGAGAACAACTAATAAACAACATCCTAAAGCCACAAGATGAGAGGAAGAAATCTAAACTGCATAGAAAGATAACAACTATGGTCTATGCTAGAAAGACTAATCCAAAAGCACACACAAGCATGGTGTAGAAAGTAAAACAAGAAGTAAATGAATATATGAAACAAAAAGTACATGATGTTCCCCCTCAAAGTATACCAAAAAGACACACAACCCCAAGCTCTCCCCGCAAAGCCGTGAACCTCAAGCTATCCAAAGGTTTGGTGAAAATGTCAACTAACTGATGGTCACTCTCAACATACTGAAGCACTATATCACCCTTCTCCACATGGTCTCTAAGAAAATGATACCGAATATCTATATGCTTAGTCCTAGAGTGTTGCACTGGGTTCTTGGCAATGTTAATGGCAAAAGTGTTGTCACAGAAAAGTCGAACACTATCTATGGCTAACCCAAAGTCCCACAAGGTCGAAACCATCCAAAGCACTTAACTACAGCAACTAGCGGCTGAAACATACTCAGCCTCTGCAGTGAACTGGGCAACACCTAACTACTTCCTAGAAGACCAGTAAACAAGAGAAGTGCCAATGAATTGGCAAATGCCAGAAGTGCTCTTCCTATCTATCCTACAACCAGCAAAGTCTGCGTCGGAGTAGGCTCTAAGGGAAAAATAGGAAGCAGAAGAGGACCAGATACCATAGTCTAGAGTAGCTCAAAGGTACTTGAAGATGCACTTCACTGCCTAACAGTGAGATGCGCGAGGAGAAGCCTGAAATCAAGTGCATAGACACACGTCAAAGTGTATGTCCGGCCTTGAGGCAGTGAGGTACAGGAGTGTAACACCCCAGCCTGACATGAGCCTGGAATGCTACCGATGAAACATTAATAAAGCTAAACTAGGACAGTTTACTAAATTTTGGCAGAACCTCCTTTGTATAGTTAAATATACGGAGGTTCCCAAAAGATAAAAGTATATCATAACTAAATACTCTAGCATCCAAAATCATCACTAAGCATTAGAATATGCTATTCAGCTAGAACATATTCAAAGATAACCAAAGTACGTTGCTCATCATTATTACAAATAATCTCGACGCATGCGGCCTAACCATAATCATTACTTAAGCAGTTCGCTTAATTATTAATGGACACTCTAATAGATTAATCAACTTTTAAAGATGCGTGGCAATGTGTGACTCCAACTCAAGTCTACTCCCTCCTGTGCATGTCGTTCTTGCAAAAGATACCTAAAACACAACAAAAGCAAGAGTGAGCCCAAAGACTCAACAAGTACCAATAATGGAACATTAACCTCACAATTACAACATCATCATTCAATTCCAAAGCTTAACTCAAAAACATATCTCGGGTTGTATGAATGCAAATGTGCAATGCATCTTTTCTTTCACTCTTTTCGCATTTTACCGGTAATGCAAGGTATGCAACCGTCGCTGCATACCCATGCCTGTGCTCGCAAGCGCATGGACTAATTGCCCAATACTCCGCAAATAAAGGGGACCTCAAGCCCACACTCCACAAGTGTGGGGACCATAAGTCCATCGTTTTCATGATGGGGACCTCTTCTCAATGCCCACATTCCATGAATGTGGGGACCTCAAGCCCATCATCCATATGACGGGGACCTCAAATATGCATACTTGATCACCACGTGACCAAGTCTTATGTATGCTCTCATAGTGCACATGAACAATTACAATTTTGCAATAATCATGAACAGCATCAACACCATATATGAATAACAATCATTCATACCATAAGCATTCACCATCCTTAAACAACATATCACACTATCAACCAAGCATAGCTAATATGTATAAAAATACTAGCAGTCACTGTCAACAATTCATAATTACTCTATCAAACATAGTACTTATCTTAACTGTGTGAGAACAAAGGATGTGAAGAGGGTGCTGCCTCCGGGACCAATCCCCCACCTAAATTCATTTAAAAGCATACTAAGACAATATTAATGGACCAAACAAACTATAAGAAAACATGAACTCGCAATAGTTTTTAATGCGATCCCAACTCCAATTTCCTAAATGTTGAACTGTCCCCTCTGAGAACAGTCGCGTTCTAAAATTCATATCTTTTCGTACAGAAGTCCAAATGAGGTGTTCTTGTACTCCCTTGAAAGGTTATCAATTTTCCCAACTAAACCTAGTTGGTGAGCCTTCCTGATTTGGCCATCTAATACCCCTACCAAGCTAATTAACAGAACATCGATTTCACGTCAAGTTCTCTGGACAGTACACTAAAACTACCATAACATTCAGCACGGTTGTGGAAATTTCACGTTCTTGAGCTTCCCTGAAAGCTACGGCAATTAGCTACAACTTTCGTTATATTGAGATCCTCTACTTTTCCCTTTAACTAATCTCCCAAGTCAGATTACTAAAACCTGTCAGAATACCGACAGATTTGTAGAACAGTCACACTAAAAAATTCATACTTTCTGCTACATAGGTCCAAATGACGCGATCTAGCACTTCATTGAAAGGTGAAGATGTCCTCTACAATACTATAGGAGATGCCCAGGATTGAATCCAGAATTAACTACATCAAAACGACTGTCTAACGAAATCTGTCCTAAGCAGACCATAATACCGACATTGCTACAGCAATTAAATATGCATCTAATCGGGGGAAACCGGGATTACCCCTGAAGAACCACCACCGAACGTGATGAACACTCACCCCAGGCCACGATATCTCCCTTCCTCTATCCTCTTCTTCTTCTTCTTCTCCTTCTTCTTCTTCCTTACTCTTCCTTGGCCGGCAGCACCCGAGGGGGTTTCTCCCTTCCTCCTTGGTTGGCAGCGAAAGGAAGGGGTAGGAGGGCACTGTAGCATTGTGTGGTACTGTAGCACGGTGGTGACACTGTAGACATGCTACTGTAGCAACCCTAGGTTTGCCCTCTCTCCTTCTTATGTGGCCCGCTACCCCTTCCCCTTGGGCCTAAATACTGTGTGCCGAAAGCCCATAGCTCAGGTTGTCCAAATTTTGCATAAATCACCCTCTAATCTCTTGTTAAAACACTTTTTTTAATTGGTCCTTCTCTCTAATTTATTTATTCTCTCTTGAATACATTTGGGGTATTACAAGGAGGGAGCCGATCATGCTCTGGTACTCCTTCTGATCTACGGGCTCACCACTCTCATAAGGATCAAGTGTGGTCATGGTCACCATCAGAGTCAACACCGGCTTGCCATCAGACATGTCAAAGAGTGTCAGGAGGTCTCGTGTGTACTTGCCTTGATGCAAGAAAGTACCCTCCGGAGTCTTCTTGATCTTTAGCGATGACTCGACCTGACGAAGCGTCTCCAAAGGTGATCGCCTCATCACTTGGAGCTCGAACTAGGGAAGAGAGCCAACGCGAATCTTCAGTCATGTGAAAAGAACAACCAGAGTCTACAAGCCAAACATCTCCCTTCCCAGCCCGCCAAACTTGAATCAGTGAGAAGTAAACATCGGTGGCTTAGTATTGGGGGTGAATAAGAGTAGATCTAGGAACCCATTACTGAGTCACACGATGAACAGAAGGCTGACCCCTAGCGTCCCTACACAACTCAATTTTAATGAAGCCATAAGATCTAGAACCAGAAGTTGAACCTCTAGTTGGTCTGACTGCCATTGAAGGGCTAGTCTAACTGCTCCTCCAATGCCCATTAGATTGGCTAGGAGCAAAAACAACACTCATATCACGCCGCGAATAGCTACCTCGACGGGGAAAACAAGGTCTACCCTCAGGACAACAGAAATCCTAACCAAGAGCAACTCGAGGACCAAAACCAGAAGAAGAAGCCTAAAACCAAGTCCTCAATGCTGCCCAACACCAAAAGAGTCATCTATAAACCTAGGCCTCGTGTTGGTCTTAGGAGCACTCTGAGTCTAGGGCTAACCCTGAATACCCCCAAGAGCACGAACATGATCACGTTGCACGACCTTGGCATGCCTAAAGTAGAACTCTAACAGATGTCCATCCTTCTGACAGAAAGTGCAATGATATTTCACCTTCTGAGAGGTCAAAGTAGGAGGTGGTACCTTACTATCAGGAATCCCTTGGACAAAACCCATAGAATCAAACAAGGTCTTCCTAGACTCAGGCGCAACCTTGATCACGCCTTCCTCTACTGCTCTAACAACTGTAGGTGGATGTCTCCTCACATCCTCCAAATAGTCGTATCGTAGACCCTAGTTGAACATGCAAATCTTGGATTTGTCCAGAAAGAGTTTAAGCCTTTTCTTGCCTCCAACAAATTTTTCAAGAGTGCTCATGAGGTACTCACACTCCTGAAAAAGGAAAGCACAGGAAGAGCATGGGGAAGATGAAGATGAAGAACCAGAAGAAGAAGATCGAATAGCACATGCATATCTCTCCCTATGTACGGCCACCTCAAGCTTGAGGGCTTCACAAGACACACACAGGACAGTCCTAACCGTAGCCTCTGGGCCTCAAATCTCTTCCTAAAGGTCTTATGCATATCATCAATCTCCTTCTCCAATTCAGTACAGAACATGCAAACAGGTCGTGGCTTCTCTAGTTGGTCCTTAGTTAGCTTCACATATTTTTCATCCAAAACAATCAATTTAAATGTTAGTTTTTCATAGTTATTGCATGAACTAGCAGGAGCCTTAGAAGCATATTGAGCCACTTTCTTATCATGATCACAAATATCCTGAAGTTTCTTAGACACAGATTCAAGTTCAGCAGTCAACTTAGGACAATTAGCACAAAAAGCAACAGGCTCACACAAAGCAACATACATTTCAGCAATTTTTTGATCTGCCTTCTTCAAGTTATTGTTCAGGTTGGTACAATTATCATAAGTTTTAGGTAGATCAAGGAGCATGGTATACACTTCTCTAACAGCATTGTCCTCAACCTTACATGAGCTGCAAGCAGCTCTCAATAGCAACAACATCAACAATAGCAGAACAGGACTAACAAGGAGCATCTCTAGCATTTTCCAATTCAGCAAGCGAACTAACATTCTCCACTTTAATCATATCAAGCTCATAAATTATACTATTATGAAAGGTCCTTAATTTCTCCATATCTCCAAGCAAAGAAGAACATACATCACAATCAGCATCACCACGGGAGGAAATAGATCTAAGTGAAGTAAGCTCTCGTGACAAACTCTCTACCTCCTTCTCCAAATCATCACACCTAGCCCTAGACCTAGTATAGAACCTTCCTAGCTTAAGAAACACATCATTAAGTTGGCCGTAGGAGGGGGCTACCTCATCGGAGTTGCTATAGAGATCATCATCACTGATCTCGTTTGCATCAGCCATGAAGCACATCCAGGTGAAGTCATCGCCTTCCTTAGTGTTCTCTTGTGGATCATCCTCGCCGTCATTGTCGCTCCAGCCCTCCACATCGCTAAAGTCAAAGTTGTGGAAGGCAGTGAGGACACAGTGGAAGATCTTCTTTGCCTTGTTGAAGTTGTGGTACTTTTTCTCCTTGCCTTGATCATGAGCTGGAATCTTCTTGTTGTGGTTCTTGTTGGTGTAGTCATTGTTCCACGTACCACCGTAGTCATTCTTGCCCTTCTCCAACTTGGGGCAATTTGTCCGAATGTGGTTGAGGCCACCACACTCGTAGCAGGTCACCGGACCTCCTATCTTCCTCTCTCTAACCCTCTTGTATGCATATGAGAATTTTTTGGCTGAGAGGGCCAAGTAATTTTTTGAAAACAGCTCAAAATGATCATCGCTCATCTCGCACAACGTAGCAAAAGAAAAACTAGAAGCAATTTCAGAAATGGTCCAGAAGCAATTGTGGGATTGGTGACCAAAGCCATCGACTACGACTTCGTCTTGCGAGAGACATCGATCTCATGAGTCTTGAGGCGTGAGTATAGCGTGTCAAGAGTAAGGTTGACAAATCAGTCGTGTCCTTGATGATGGTCACCTTCATCTCCCAAACTCTAAGATCCAAAGCAGCAAGCATTTGTTGAGCATTATGCGAGTCTGGGTATGTGAGACCAACAGCTCGAAGGTTGATCAAAATCTTGTGAAATCTGCCAAAACACTCATCCAAAGACTCACAAGAAAGCATTTCAAATTTGGTGTACTCTCTTTTGTATTGATCCTGTCGGATGGTCTTGAACTGGGTGGTGCCCTCATGGTATGCACTGAGGGTCACCCAGATGTCATATGCCAATGACAGGTGAGAAATCCAATCAAACTCATTCTAGCTAAGCCCCTGAATGATGATATTACTTGCCTTAGCATTTGCCTCAACATCCAGAGTATTTTCAGCATTGATGTTTTCATCGGCAGGAATCACAAACCAAGTTTTAACCTTTTTCCAAATAGAATTGCCTTATGCCTAAATATACTGTTGGTGATATGCCCTTAGAGCTAACCATAGAGATGATTGTATCACGTCTATGTTTATGATGTATAATCCTTAGACCTGATATCAGTATGGTTCCCTACATGTGTAATAGCACTCTTAGGGGTTGCCAAACGCTACTTGTAACTGGGTATGTAACAGCCCCAAGTTTATAAACAGTAATAAAATGCTTTATGAACAGTAATGAGGTGCTGTTCATAGCATTACTGTTCATTTCTACAATTTAGGCAGTATGTTACAAATTAAAAACCTTCCTTTTTAGCCAAAATCCTAAAGAACCATTTAAAGTCTTAAAGGAATACAAGATAAAACTTGTATTATGACTGAGAAGTGTTTTTATTAAAGCCTGGATAAATTATCTTGGCTGAAAATATTTTTGTTGCATTTTTAGAAATTATATTGACTTAAAGAAAAATAATTGTCTTTGAACGAATATTTTCGGGCTAAAATAAATATTTATGTATTTTACAAAGTGATCATGTGATTTTAAAATTTATCTGGGAAATATATCATCCCAGTAGCCTCCAACAAAAATTTCATAATTTTATAAACTTATTTGCTATTTTTAAAATCCCAGTCAAACCTTTTAAGCATTTGAATAGGTTCTGGTCAACTAAACCGGTCTGAATCCAAACTCTGGCACTGTAGCGACTCGAGCCATGTGTCTGGGTCCAACCCAATCAACTTGGTCCGGCCCTGTCACGCTCGGGCGCGAGCCCGAACCCTATACGTGATGTGAGCCGTTGATTTTCAATCGAACGGGTGAGGCTATGACGCTACGCGAGCTGTCCACGTGTGCGACTTGATCTCCGCCGTTGGATCTTGATCTAACGATCGAGATCAGTGTATGCAATCGGACAACTCCGGAGCCCTTCTCGATCTCCACCGTTCATGTCTGATCCAACAGCGCCTCCCTTTTCGTTTTAAACTTAAAGGCGCGCTTTTATCTGAGCCGTCAGATTCAAATCCTACGGCTTTCCTTTTTACCGCGTGCTATTAAGGCCTGCGCTCCTCTGGGCCGTTAGATCTTCATCGTGTGGTCCAGAGCGGTGTATGCATTCGGACGACTCCGGATCCCCTCACGATCTCCGCCGTCCATTCTTGATCTAACCGCGCCACTCGTTTCATTTTAAAATAAAAGGCGCGCAGCTATCGGGGCCTTTGGATTTAAATCCCACGACGCTCCTTTTTGACCGAGCGTATTTAAGGCCCAAATTTAGTGGGCCGTTGGATTTTAATCGTAGGGTCCAGGTGAGTGTATGCAATCGGACCATCCGGATTCCGCGTCAATCCTGACCGTAGAAGTTTAATCGGACGGTGCTGCATCAGTGCATCTAAGGGATGACGTTTATCTTTTGAGCTGGGCCGTTGGATTTCAATCCAACGCCCCTATTTGAACTTAAAGCCCCGAAATCCTTTTGGGCTCTGTTTTAATCTCGATCGGCCGATCTAGATCGCACGGCCCATATTAAAAGTTACCGATTAAAACCTTTTTAACCTCTCTATTTATCACAGCCGCCCATTTCTAATCGGACGACTGATATTCTTTTGAGCTTTTGAAGACGCGCGCGACTGAGGATGACAAAGGGACCCACATGTCATATTTTGCCTCCCTCCTTCCTTATCTCTGCGCGCAGCCATTTTTTAGAGCAGAGGAGAGGATTATCCAAAGATTATGCCACAAATTGTTGGATATTTAGCCCTAAATGGACACCTCATCAACTCTAGACTCTTCTCCTGTGCCCTGTAGCTCAACATCCATATATAAACCCTAGCTTTTTGAAGTTACCATTGTTGACCACAGAAGTTCATCCTCCATTGTTGGCCAGTGGAGTTCTTGCTCTTGTCCCTTTTGCTTATCCATTCTAAACCCTGGTTCCACCTTGTAATAAAGATTTGACACCTTTTGTAGGTTGAACCAGAGTTTATTTCTCTGTTGATCAACATCGAGTTTTCAGAAACTTTGGTGTCTTTCTTCTACTAGTAAGATAAAACCCTAGTTTTCGATATCTTGAGCATCTTAAGGACCTTAGAAGCTTCTGTGAATCATTCTTTTGAGCATCAGTAGCTTCAACTTGCTTCAAACTGAAAAGTTGTTATTATAACTTTTCGGTCTTTCATGTCTTTTTCAAGATCTAAGGTTTCTCCTGTCCAGATATCATCCTACCTAGGTCAAAACTAAACCTTAGTAGCATAATAAGCTAGTCTCTTGATCTTTATTACTATCTACTTCATTTTGTAGCAGAGGATCATCTCTGTCTTCTGTTGTCGGTTTAACCGACAACTTTTGAATTTTGGTAGACTCTGTGATCTGGCCAAATAGGGTTAAACTAGGGCTTGCTTAGGATATTACCCACTCTAAAACATTAGACTAAGTTCCAAATTAACGTATTTTACTTAGTCTATTCTTGATTAACCTGAAAGCTGCTCTGTCCTGTTTCTGTTCTTTTCAAAATGTGAAAACTGAAACTTTGAACTAAACCCTAGTTTCTGCCATTTGAAAACAGTAGGTTATAATATGGGTTATTATCACTATTAGGGTAGATATGGCTTAAGCATATTGTCAATCATGCATTTCCAGATTGATCATGCATATTTCTTCCATTTTGTACTTATTGTCGATTTTGGTATTTATTGGATCTTCTTTGCTTCTTTTAGAATCTGGTTTTGCTGAAGTGGATGAATTTATTTCTAAGCAACCTGAACCTGCAACAGAAGTGTATTATTATCAAGGCAAGCATCCTCTCTGCACCATATTGATCCCAAATTTTGTACACTAGCTTTTACAAATCCAGTGATATCTGTGCATGCTATTTTTCTGAAAATACTAAAATGTGATCTGTAGTAGCTAGCTATAACCTAACATGGTGGATTACCTTAATTATAATCATACACTTAACCCTAGCTTAATACTGTATACTATAACCTATATTTTCAGATTTGGCTTAGACATGCAGTCTAGAGATTTTAGAGTTTGACAAGAATATCTTGTCAAACATGGGAATCACAAATGGCTTTCTGTTATTTGAAACTCTTTGTCCAGTTTACTTATTTCAGAAATGAGTTTTATATTTAACTTGATCTGGACAAGAGGAAGCTAGTGATGGTGCTTTTGTGCACGCGATTGGGTTTTGTGGTGGACTTGTCCGGGTTAATTAAGGACCGAACTCTGACTATTCAATTCAAGTCCCCCACGTACTTCCACATGCAGTGTATGGGCGCTGTTTGGTTAAGTAAAATGTTAAGACTATTGGGTTGGAAACAGGAAAGTAAGAATATGTGTATTGACCTTGTATGACATAGATGCTTTGGTCTTATGACTACGTTGTATGCCATGTGAGCTTGTATGTCAGTATCAGATGTTCTTAGAAGGGTGAGGGCGTATATGTGCTCAGTAGCATATACGCACCTTAATGGTGCCGATTGCATCCTAATATGGGTAGTGAGCCCATTCGCATTTAATTGTTTGATCGGCATTCATCGACGCAACATGTGTGCCCGGTTAGCGGATGCTACCATCGTTGTTTAAGCGAGATCGGTTCACACATGGGGTCCAACTCAATAGTGTTTGCTTGTTGAAAATACCAAATCTTAGTTTCCTGGCGGCATACCAAAGGAAGTATGTCATCATTCGGAGGCATCCAAGGCAACGGGCTAGCTAAGTCATGTGGGTAAGATGTACACCCTGCAGGTATAAACTGTTCGAATAGCCGTGTCCACGGTCATGGACGATAACTTGAATTGATGTCACCTGTATAGAAGTTTTGATTTTCAAAATCTGGTTTCGGTTTTTGGCTGTGCATGAGGAATTCATGCACTGTACTGTTTACAATTATGTCATTTACTTACTGTTCTAGCTAAACTTTGATTTACTAAATTGCTTTGTCAAAATTTAGTAGTTGTAGGTTAAGATGTGTTGCTTTATGCAAATTTAAACCTTTAAACCTTCCTGTTGTAACCTTATGCATGTAAAAATTCTATTCCTTTGATTAGGTTCTAATAAACACTTAATTTTATTAGTTTGTGTAAGACTTGCTGAGTACCTTCCGTACTCAAGGTGCTATCACCTATTGTTGCAGGTGAGGACAGTTTTCTTTATGAAGTACCCGTTAGCGCCGATCAGGGTGACGCTAACGAGTAAAGCTACTTCTTTCCTCCACGCAATTGCCTGCGGGTGGATGAGGCCATTGGTGGACCTTAACATTTTGTTGTTGCTTCCGCTGTTAAACTTTTGAAGTGACCCAGTCACTTAATATTGTAGTACTAAACCGAATGATGTAACCTTATGTTTAATTATGCAAATGTATGACTTGTATGTGTTTGATGCAATGTTGATAAAGGATATATATATGCAATGGTCGTTGATCCTGGGAACCATTGTGGTATATATATATATCCGGGAATCCTGTTTATTGGGATTATCACTTGTTAAATTTATATCTTTAGCATGATCTTTAATAAAGGGACAGTACTGTTCCTTCATTAATAATTGTGCTACAGTATGAATTTAATTAAGTACATTTCCAATAACCCGGGGCGCCCACAGGGTAGTTATAAAGGTAGCTTTCGGGTATGCTATGAAACATACGGAGGGATGTGACTGGTCAGATATGGGATTTGCCCCTCCTAATATAACGGGAGAGGTATCTCTGGGCCCCTCAAAGTGGTCGGATAAAGAAAGTGCATGACCATGCCACTTGTGGTCGAAGAGTTCGACCACATAAGGTTATCCGACACTCGATCGAGAAAGTATTGAACAGTCCATGGATGACACAACATCTCACCTAGAGATCAAACCAGATATCATGAGGCAAAGAGAGAATACACGAGTAAGTCATTTAGTTCGATTAGTTATAGACTGGTCGTATGGAGATACGAGCTGGTCATATACTGGTTGAAAGTAATCACAGAGTGGTCGAAACCTGGTCATAAGGAGTTACAAACTGGTCGAGACCAAATATGAACTGGTCGTACATAGTTACTGATTGGTCGTACTTAAGTACTAACTAGTCGTAAGGAGTTATGAACTGGCTGTACTTAAATACAAAATGGTCGTGATGAGATACGAGCTGGTCATAAGTGATGAGGACCTGGTCATAGATCATAATTGTATTAAGGTTTGTCCGATATAATTTGTATGTATTCGGGAATCGTTATGTCCTACTAGGTGCTGCTGACGACTCGTGATCGGAAAGGTGCTCCCGAGTCACAACTGAATACGCATAAACCTAACATGTCACACACTTAACGGGTTGGAACAAACCAGTACAGATATAATTCATAAAACATGTTCGAATAGGATCTATCATGGGCACTATATAAGGAGATGCTTGAGGCTATTGGAAAAGTTGCGAGAGATGTTAGTTACTCCATCGAAACCCTAGCCGCCATCTTTCTGAGAGAGCCCCACCGTGCGACTTGGTGCTAGCACACTAGCGTCTGTTTGTTCCTTCCCTGGACGTGTGGATACCGTAGAGGCGCTGTTGCGGTTGTTGTTGCGTTTGAGGACGACCCACGATCTTCACAAGGAACTTCAGAGGTTGCTGGAGGAGACGATCGATTCGCGAGGGTGCTGAATGATCAACTACAACCATTACATCGACGTGCTCTTCATTGGACCAGGCTGCTCTAACTCTTCTTCTGCTGCACTGCGCGTCTGGTGGTAACGATCTGTGATCATCTACTTGCTTGGCTTCCTAGTTTGCGTGGTAGATTTTTGAATTGTTGCTATCGTAGTCTACCCGTATCCCTTCATATACGACTACATCATACTCTTCCAAAAGGGATAGTCGACCCCATTGAAGATAGGAGGCTTGGTGGAATACTTATCTATCGCCACAGCTCAAAGATTGGTCAAGATCTAAAAAGAGCAAAACCGAGCTCTGATACCAATTAAAGGATCAGTTATGGCAACTAAAGGGGGGTGAATAGGCGCAAATTAAATTTCCTGACTCAAGTATTTCTTCTCTTGAACCAAGAATACACCAAGAACTAAGTGAATAGAATAGGAATTTTAGAAACTTAGCCGCTAAGAAACGTCAAGAACTCAAGATCTACTCAACCAAAAATGATGAAACCTGAAACATAGAAAGATGAGGTCCTTAGGGTTATAATTCTAAAAGGAGTTACAAAATGAAATGCAAGAGAGAGACATTTCTTTCTCGAAGTCTATGTTGCATCAAAATAGCAATTTCAGTAACTTAGCTATGAAGAAACCTCAAGAACTTAAAAACTACTCACCCAAAAATGATGAAACTTGAACCATAGAAAGATGAGGTCCTCAGGGTTCTAATTCCAAAAGGAATTGCAAAATGAAGTCCAAGATAGAGACCTTTCTTGCACAAAGTTCAAGTTGCATCAAAATAACAATTTCAGTAACTTGGTTGTGAAGAAACCTCAAGAACTCAATAACTACTTACTTCAAATTTATGAGACATGAACCATGGCTAGTAAATGATCTTAGGGCTATGATTCCAAAATTAATTTCATGGATATGCCCAAAATATCAACCTTTCATGCAAATAGTTCAAGCTGCATAAAAAACAGTAATTTCAGCAACTTGGCTGTGAAGAAACCTCAAGGACCCAATAACTACTTACTGAAAATTTATGAGACTTGCACCATGGCTAGGAAATGATATTAGGGCTATGATTCCAAAATTAATTGCAAATATATGCCCAAAATCCGAACCTTTCATGAAATAGTTCAAGCTGCATCAAAAACAATAATTTCAGCTTAAGAACACGGTTATTGCAAACACAACGTGAGCAAGAATGAGTCTTAATGGAACTTGCTGGGTTGGGACATGTTCTTGATGAACTCCTCAATCTCTTACATGTTCTAGATCCAATAGAACTATAACAAGTTGAAGGAGGGGAAGAGAAACTCAAGTTGCAGCAAAGAAAAACTAGAAATTGCAAGAAATAAAAAAAAATCAGAACATGTATGAACTTGGAACATTCAATGCTTTGAGAGGAAGGAATTCAAAGACACACTTCCTAGTGGGCAAAGCTCAAAGGAGCATAAGGAAAATCCTAAATCCTTCTCCAAGACTTGGTGAAAGAGGCATACCTCCACCCCTCTATTTATAGCCCTATGTAAGTAACCTCAACCCTTGGATCACCTCAAGGGGTAAGATTAACTCTCTCCACTCATTCATATCTACTTAGAGTTTAGCCAACTCCACCCTAGCCTAGAATACGCCTCTAGGCTAGCTACAATTACAACACATCACTTAATATGCATTACAAACCGGCTATTACAAAATATGAGCCCTCGGCGCTACACAACCCAACGCACCCAGTTTATCTAGCCCTAAACCATCATCAAGAGTGCACCGCAATATTCTCCATCTCAAAGATTGTCAGGACCCAGAATTACGATTCTGGACCCTCTGTGTATAATGCACTAGTCCAGGATCACGCTAGTGCACACAGTGTCAACACAGGTGAATATCGATCCATACAAGCGATAAATAAAGTAAACGATTAATTTGAATAATAATTACTGGTTTTGACCTTATGGTCGAGTTTACACTTATTGAACCACGCAGGGCTAACAGAGAATAAAATAGCAGTGGAACAGAAATAACTTCAGCGTAGGTCCCATCAATTCACCACAGGCAACCAACTGGGATCCAGACCTTAACGATCAGCAACCTTCGATGAACTCCTCCTCGAAAGCAGGCGTAGACTCCTCTTCTTCTATAGGTTTGGGCGCAAGTTTTACAACAAGCGTGAATACACAACCGTACTCACAAATCATACCACAGAATGCAATTTATAGATGCAGGCTTATTCCAAAAGAAAAGGCTTCTGTGGTTCTTTTGCATGAAAGCAATATTTGCAATGGAATACGATAATAGATTGAAATGTAATTCAACACAAATAGACAATAGTAATTTAATAGTTATTTTCACAAAGACACAAAGGTAAGCAGTTTATTTCACATAGCCATATGACTTAGATCACATAGCTCTCATCCAAAACATTTTATGAAAACTACCCCTCATGTGAAATCCCTGAGCATATCCATGACCGCGGACGCGGCTATTCGAATAGATTGTTTAACACTCTGCAGAGGTTGTACACTTTACCCACATGATACAACTAGTGTTGCAAGCACTAATCATAACAAAACGGTTTAGAAACTTCATCTCAACATTGACACTCCCGATGTGCTTACAAACCGCTATACCAACCCAAACGAAGCGCTTTGGCATAACACACATCGTTGGACAGGGACACGACAAACCGCCCCGTGATGCGACTACCTTGTAGTACACACCTCCACCCATAGCCTAACCTACAACCTGAGTAATCAATGCCAAGAATCCATAACCTACCAAGTTAGGCCTGTCCCATCAGGCATGTGGTCGTACAGTAAGGCTCAGTTCAATGGCGCACAAAGTTAAGTCCTTAATTGACCAAGGCAAAACTTCTATTTTCTAACTATGCTACAAACATTATCATTCCCATTCACAAAGTCCACCAAATCACTTAGTATCCACCACTTGCCTCAGTCCAAATCTTTTACCACCCAGTTGGTTTAGTGAAACACATGCTATCACGAAGTAATAACACATAGCACACAGTTTTACACAAAGTTCCATAGTCACTTAGTCAATTTAATATTTGCAACTCAGTGAGATATGAGACTCGTAGCATGGCTAAGCAATTGTACTCGTGTCTAAGCAACCCATGTTGGTAATACCATAGCACCAACTAAATATGAACCAATCTAGGGTGACAAGAGATTATGACATACAAAGCCAAAGTAGTTATAATAGATTGGATAATAACTATACCTAAAAGCATTTAAATACATACTTTAAAGTAAATGCAATAATTTGAAGCAAAGTACTTTTTAGAAAACTGGGATTCAATATGATCAAAGGTATGACTTGCCATGGAAAAGGTCTAGGTACTGTTCTTGATCTTGAGGTGCTCCTTCTTCTGTAACATCCCAAATTCTGTACTTGTGTTTCAAATGTAAGAAAATGAGTAGAAATTAAAACTTTTTCTTACGTCATGTATTTCCTGTGTGCACTAAACAATTATTGTACAAGAGTATGGAAATACAAAGTCACAAGTCTGTTGATCCAAATCTTGATCCTCCAAAAACAATCTTGTCCAATCTTGTGATCCTTCTCGGGAAATATTTTTCCTAAGTTCTTGGGATGGTTTGTGACTCCTCTGAAAAATTTCACAATTTTTAGAAATTGTTCGAATATTTTTAAGGGTTAGTCAAACTTGTTTGACATGCAGTCAAACCCTAACCTAGCACATTGTGTGATTTTTGGAGGAAAATGTACAATGCAAAAAAACCTCTGGAAAGTTTACGCAACGTCCATCTCAATGTCAGCAGGCTACTGTCAAAATTTCATAAAATTTGGAGCTAGTTCTATCTCTTAAGACCCCTTCAAAATCTCAACTCAAATTAAAACTCTAAACCTGGTCCGAGTCAAACATAGACACAAACCTAGGTCCAACCTTCAGGTCTTGGTCGCACCGAGCCACTTAAGCCGTGTCGGGCTCGGTCAGGTTGGGCGCAGGTGGTCTGGGCCGTTGGATTTCAAATCCAACGATCAAGGACCTCCTCGGGTCTTTGTAAAAGACCTCCCACCCGCACGACCTCCTCAGGTTCTATTTGCAAAGACGACCCTCGAGGACCTCCCCTAGGACCTCCTTTGCACCTTTGCAAAGACCACCTGGGCGACCTCCTCGACCCTCCACGACCACCCCTAGCACTTGGGTGATCGTGGGCCGCCCATCTTGAGATCGTGGCTCGGACCTCCCTAAGTGTTAGGACCTCTAATACTTAGCTCAAAATCTGAGCCCTTGGATTTCAATCCAACAGCTCACAACCTCCGTGGTGGAGCTCAGCGCTGATTTAGCCGTTGAGTTCATTTGACCGCTTTTTCCCATTTCTCTCACCGTCGGGTGGGCCTGGCATTATCAATTTTTGTGCATGGCAAGAGAGCGATCCCTTGTCAACTCTAGGGCTGACAAACGGCTATGTGCTGCCAACATTAAATGTTTGGCAGCCCCTGTTTGCTCAAAAGTCTCTCTGACAACCTTCCTAGCTTGTTGAAACTGTGGACACTGCCTTGTTCTTCCTCTCCGGCTATATATTGAGCCTGAGCTTCTCCCTTAAGCTTCTTTGGATCCATTCTTGCACCTCCAACTTCTTTCTCTTCTTTTGTGCTCAAGACACCCGAAAGTCTCTGCCACCATTGCTGAAGTTTGGAGCTCTCCGGCGACCTTCGAGCTCCAGTGGTTCAATATTGCATTAGTGGCTGTCACTTGGTCATCTTGGTCACCTCAGTCTCCCTAACTTGTTTTGTTTAAACCTTCACAGAGGTTGACAAATTGGGGAGCCTGTTTTCGGGGCCGGATTGGTCGTCTTCCCCAACTCCGGCGAGCACCACTATCACCGGAGCTCCTGCGACCATTCTTGGACCTCCTTCATTCCCAGGTTAGTACTTTAGTTTTAGAAACCTGGTTCTTTTAGACCTCGGTAGCTGTTCGTTTTGCCGTATTTAGCCTCCTTCAGTCATCTCCGGCTAGCCGCCGGTAGGGTGCGCTTTAGCCCTAGCTGTTGGCACCTTTAGGTTCTTCTCACTAATTGGAACCCAGCCGAGCCTTTGGTTCTCGCCGGCGAGGTCCCCATCGCCGGCGGTGAGCTAAATACCGAGTTCATGTTTTTGTCGTGCCTTACTCGGACAAGTTCTGTAGCCTAATGATTAGCATTTAAGTTGTCCGAGAGCCCAATCATTAGTGTTAAATGTTGTTCTTGTCGGCCGCGTGTGTGTTCCATTAAGTCTGCAGACCTCTTAAGAACCCATCTTGACCGTCTAGGATCACCCCGAGTTGATCTTGACCGTTAGATCTCCTAGTATAAGTCTCTAGCTGCCAGGACCTCCCCGCTGAAATCCTGGCCGTTAAAGACCTCCGTAGGTTAAATCCCAGCCGCTAGGATCACCCTCCGCTGTGGGGTCCTCTTTACAAAAGACCTCCTTGAGATCCTCTGTGCGAAAAGACCTCCCTTAGTCGTTCTATAAAAACCACCCCTGAGCCGCCCCACCGAGGTCCTCTTTGCAAAAGACCACCCCTGGTCTTTTGTAAAGAGAACCTTCAAAACTACCCCCTCAGGTCCTCTTTGTAAAAGACCACTACTGGTCCTTGTAAAGAAGCCTCAGGACCTCCCCGTCTAGGACCTCCCTCGCTTCATCTTAGCCGTTCAGGACCTCCTCCTGGAGATCTTGACCGTCTAGGACCTCCTCCATTACCTTCCCCGCCTCAGATCTGGACCGTTTATGACCTCCCCAGGGAGATCTAAGCCGTCCAGACCTCTCTCTATTAAAAACCCGCTTAGGACCTCCCCATTGAGATCGTGACCGTTTAGGACCTCCTCGGTGAGATCCTAGCCATCAAGACCTCTCGCTGTTAAGCTCACCGTTTAGGTCCTCTCTCCGCTCAGATCTAGATCGTTAAGACCTCCCTTCGGGAGATCTTAACCGTCCAGACCTCCCCCTTAGTGAGATAGCCGTAAGACCTCCTCGTGGAGCTCGGGACAGCCAGATCCTGATCTGACGGCCACAACCTCCCTAGTGCGCGAGGAGCTCCTTCGCGCGTGCTGTGCCTCCAGTGGTCGGGGCCGTTGGATTCGATATCAACGGCTAAGACCTTCCCTAGGCGCGATGAGGTCTTTGCGCCCAGGTGCTCGTGCGGGTTTTGGGCATCTGAGCTCGTGAGCCGTGCGATCCTTGATCATTGGCCCACGACCTCCCCAGTTTTTATTGATTTTCCAGATTTAGTTCCCGAGAGCTTTTATTTGCACTTATTAATTGTTTTAAACTTCAAAATTGCATATCTTTTTCTCTGTAGCTCCAAATTTATCAAACTAAAGTTCTATAAATGCATCTATTAAAGTACTTTAGCTTAGTATAGGTTTTACAGTAGTCTTTAATACTGAAATTAATTATGCCTTAGATTTATAACTTAGAAAAATCATAACTAAATAATTTTAACTCTAAATAAGATGAAACCACTTGTGTTAGCCTTAAAATGTTAGTAGCAACCCATCATAAAATTTCCAAGTCCAGAAAACTTCTAGAAAATTATTTATGAACAGTAACCTATTTAAATTTAATTTTGGCCGAACTGCATTGTTTTGATCATAACTTTTGTTGTGAGAGTCCAAATCAGTTGGTTCTTGTTTCTAAATTGGTTATAAATCATGATCTTGCTGCTGTAAAATTTTCATAGTATTTGGAGCATTTTGGTTTTAGAGTCTTTTTCGTTTCCTTTGTTCTTATCGGTTCTTTTTCGCTCTTTCGATAGGTTCCGACGATTGTGCGATACTTGAGAGTGACCCTTTGCAGCATATTGAGCAGCAGCAGCCAGGCAAGCAGTTTGATCATTTCCCATTTGATCCCATTACTTTTAAAGTCTAATATTTTGTTTAACTTGTATGTATGCATTGCTATTTTGTTGTTAAATTGATTAGTTAATCCTCTAATTGCATAATCTGTAGGCAAATAATTATCCTTTACTACCTGAGCCTAGGTTTTTTGCTGTGATTAGAGTTCGTTGAATGAGCTCTTGTCACTTAGTATATTTTGAATAAATATTGCTTAGCCATGCCTAGTTATCGGTAGTATTGGGCACAATGGTATGTTGGTGTGATCACACAAATACTTATATTATTCCATTATGTCCAATCCTTGTGTTTTATTGATTTACAAATCAAAAACTGAAAACAAAAACTATATCTTGACTTGGGCACAATGGTATGTTGGTGTGATCTGTTGGGTGTGAATGGAATGGTGCCTAAGTCCCTAAGGACCGAGTTACTTGTGCCATTGATCCAAGCAATTGTTGCGTGCTAACCACGCGAGGGGGATATGGAACCTCTCTTGACTAAGTACTTTGGGAGGTGTTAATTATGAGCTGGTCGGTGGGTGTGTTGAAACTGTGTGTGTGTTTGTGGTGTGTGAGGGGAGCATTGGCAGACCGGTTAGGCTGTCTAATGTGTCCTTCTCCCGTGGGTTGCGGCTCTTAATTAGCATCGTCCATTGGAAAGCGTCTTGTTAGACTTAGCCGTGCCTGCATACCAAAGGAAGTATGCTAACCGTGGCTGGTGGAAAGGCGGTCTATCGTGTGGGTACATTGGTACACCCTGCAGGTAAAACTATTCGAATAGCCTCGTCCTAGGTTATGTACACGCTGGCTATTTCCCACAAGAACTAGACTACAACCTTTAAAAACTTAAAACTTGACATGGGTGGTATGAAGGGTACTTCATGCTATTGTTGTGGTGGCTATTGGGTTAGTCACTTCGTGATGTTTGTCATCTACCTATTGTTATATTGGTCTCTCTTTATTTGAACAATAAGATTTAATTGCCAACTTGCTTTTAAATGTATTACCTTATTGCAAAGAAAACTTGCTTTATCTTTGAAAATAAGTCCGAGCCTCCTCCACTTAAATAAAGCTTGCATGTAGTTAATTATAGTTCTGTTATCTTACACGTCAGTCTTGCGAGTACAAAAACAATTTTTGTACTCAGATGCTATGCTTAATTGTTTTGTTGCAGAGGAAGAAGGTGAGCTCGAGGGGCCTCACTTTTGTGAAATTTGTTGTGGCGGTGTCTGGAGCGATTAGCTTGGCGGTCCGATTGGTTGCCTTGTGGGTAAAGGCACACCTATTGGCTTTTGTTTATCGCCATCTTATGGCCCTTTTGCTTCCGTTGTTTAAATTAGTTACTTATGTGTTATTTGGCCGGTCGGCCTCTCTTTTGTAATAACTCTCTTTATATTATGTTTGTCTTCTGATTTGTTGCTTTAGCTTCGGCTCTATGTGTATGAATGGAATTGATGCATAATTTTGTAACGGGGTGTGTATACTGCATTTCTGGGAAGTATACATATCTCGAGGCTTGGTTTATTTGATTTGTGCTGCTAGGACCAAGTGGGTGGTTAAGCAGTACAAGCCGAATAAACCGGGGTCCTCACAAAGTTGGTATCATAGCCATTCCGACCGTAGTAACCCAAGCTTGATCGTCTTTAGGATATTTTGAAAAACTTAATTTCAAAGTATCAAATGATTTATGAAAGCTTAAGTAAGTTCTCAGATTTTATTCCTTACCTATCTTAGCTTTCTATCTCATCTTGCTCTAATTTGAGTTTTAAAAGTTGTTCTCCTTTCCTTCTCTCAAAAGATAGTTGTATCGTTTAAATTGGGTTTTGGGAACCGTTGAGTTTGGCAAATTGAAGTGTTAGCTGCCCTCTACAAGGTTTTGAAGCTTCGGAAGTTGAAGATTTCGGCTTAGAAGCTTGGATGCAAAATCTGGACAGCGAGCGTCAATTTCCGGACAGCAAGCTCAAAGGTCCTAAATAGGGTAGAAAATGAGAGGTTAATCAACTAAAACTTGTGGGAATAAAAGGGTAAGATGTGATATTAGTTAGCTAAGTATCTAACACTTATTTCGCTGGTTAAACCTCGCTCTTGAGTAGTGTTAGACTTGATGTAGGGTGCTGAAATTTTATCTTCTCAACCCATTGCTCGTTCATTCAATACGGGTTAATGGCATCGAGAAGTTGAGATTTGGTTTGGTGTTTCCCTTGCTGTTTTGGAGCCTCCTTGGAAACATTTAAAGTTTATAGGCTTGTTATTTTGGCTTTCGTTTAGCTTTTCGCTTTCAGCAACTTCTAGATTTGAGGGTTTTGTTGCTAACCCGATTTCCTTGCACCAGGATGCCTGGGGGTACTCGTAGCGGCCGTGGTCAGCAGCCTGGTTTGGATGAGGAGCTCCCGCCTCCTCGACCATGGTGAGGTTCTTCTACGATCGAGCGCAACTGCTCAGAGGACGGAGGGTCTGCTGGATGTTATTGCGCGCAACACCTCCGCCTTCTTGCCGGTGCCTCGGATCCGAGCAAGGGGTGGACTCACCTCGTGGGGCCTTGCTGAGTTTCTTCGCACCCAGCCCCCCACGTTTTCCAGATCTGAGGACCCACTGGACGCAGATGACTGGCTGCGTCAGGTTGAGCGGAAGCTCGACGTTGCCCAGTGCCAGGATCACGACAAGGCACTCTTTGCCTCCCATCAGCTGCAAGGGGCAGCACTCTCTTGGTGGGAGAACTTCTTGGCCATGCAGCCCGCCGGCCACACCGTCTCTTGGGAGGAGTTCCGGACTATGTTCCGTCGAGCTCATATCCCTGCCGGCTTGATGAAGCTGAAGAAGAAGGAATTTCTCGCGCTCAAGCAAGGGCGTAAGTCAGTGATGGAGTACCTTTACGAGTTCAACCACTTGGCTCGTTATGCTCCATCTGAGGTGGCCACCGATGAGGCCAAGCAGGAGAAGTTCATGGAGGGCTTGTCTGAGGAGATGCAAGACAAGCTATCCGTTGTGGACTTTGCCGACTTTCAGGCCTTGGTGGACAAGGCCATTGTTGCTGAGCACAAGGCGGCGCTGGCGAGTCCCGCAAGCGCAAGTGGGAGGCCCAAGATGCCGCACAGGCCGCCTTCCCGTCCCTCGTGTTGGGCTCGCACTGGGGCCCGTTCCT
Source organism: Ampelocalamus luodianensis (assembly GCA_036346255.1). Taxonomy (NCBI): domain Eukaryota; kingdom Viridiplantae; phylum Streptophyta; class Magnoliopsida; order Poales; family Poaceae; genus Ampelocalamus; species Ampelocalamus luodianensis. The sequence continues at coordinate 56,420,284 of CM070620.1, forward strand.
TGGCCTCACCACCGCCGAGGCCATCGGCACCACCCCCTGTCCTCCGCAGCCGTGCCCGATCCGTGCACTGCGAGTCACCGAGTGGCCCCCGCAATCCGGCCGCCGGGTCACTTGTTTTTCCTGCGGCGGAAGGGCATTATGCGAACCAATGCCCTAAGAAGATCGAGCCCTCGTCCTAATGGAGGACGCGGCATGGAGGTTGTCCTTCCCGTGATCGGAAGGTTGTCCCGCTACCCAAGGCGTGGGTAGTGGCGTGTCAAGCTCATCTCGCGGAGGAGGCACGGAGGCGCTTGACGCCGTGTTGGGTACGCTTTCGCTTAACTCTCATCCTCGCTCTCGTTTTGTTTGATTCAGAGCATCTCATTCATTTGTTTCGAATCATTTTCGCTATTGGCGAGCTTCGTTTGCTCCTTTGTTGGTCCCATCGCTCATTCGCTCTCCCGGTTCGGAGTTGAGAGCCGAGTCTGAGTGTAGGGATGTCCTTGTTGAGATAGAGGGAGTAGGGTTTTTAGCGAACCTTATCCTCCTCCATTCAGCAAGCTTAGATGTAATTCTAGGCATGGATTGGTTGTCTCAGCACATGGGACAAATCGATTGCGCCCGAAGGCTCATCTACCTCACCACCCTTCCGGCGGCGGTTCGCTTCGCCCGAAGGCGCAAGGTCAAGATCTCTTCGTGCTCGGCGAAGCGACTCTAGATATTAGTGAAGTCCCTACAGTATGTGACTTCGCTGATGTCTTCCCCGAAGATCTCCCAGGGATGCCGCCAGTCCGTGACCTCGAGTTCGCCATTGAGATGGTTTCCGGTACTGCTCCGATCTCGAAGAGGCACTACCGGATGGCTACAAACGAGTTGGTGGAGATGAAGAAGCAAATGGGGGAGCTTCAAGAGAAGGGCTTTATCCGTCCTAGCTCATCTCCGTGGGGATGTCCTGCAATCTTTGTAAAGAAGAAGGACAATACTCTACCCATGTGTGTGGATTACCGGCCGCTTAATGAAGTGACGGTAAAGAACAAGTATCCCTTGCCCCGCATCGACGATCTCTTCAATCAATTGGCTGGAGCTCGAGTCTTCTCCAAGATTGACTTGAGAGTGGGATATCATCAAGTTCGGATTCGACCGGATGATATTCCAAAGATAGCCTTCTCTACTCGTTATGGCTTGTACGAGTATACCGTCATGTCATTTGGCTTAACCAATGCTCCTGCCTTGTTCATGAACCTCATGAATTCGGTGTTTATGGAGTATTTGGATAAGTTTGTGGTGGTCTTCATCGATGATATTCTTATCTACTCCAAGAACGATGAGGAACACACCGAGCATCTGAGGCTTGTGTTGGCCAAGCTTCGTGAGCATCAACTGTATGCGAAGTTCAGCAAGTGTACATTTTGGTTGAAGGAAGTGGCCTTCTTAGGCCATGTTCTTTCAGCAGGAGGCGTAGCTGTGGATCCTAGCAAGATCAGCGATGTGCTCTCGAGTCGACCACTTGGTCACCGGTGCGGAGTTTTCTTGGTTTAGCGGGATATTATCGTCGCTTTATCGAGAACTTCTACAAGATAGCGAAGCCAATGACGGAGTTGCTCAAGAAGGACAAGAAGTTCTCGTGGTCCGCGATTACGAGGAAAGTTTCCAAGTACTCAAGAAGCGGTTGACCACCGCTCCCGTTCTTGTTCTTCCCGATGTCCATCGAAGTTTCGATATCTTTTGCGACGCTTCTCGTCGAGGCCTCGGTTGTGTCCTTATGCAAGAAGGCAAGGTGGTGGCCTATGCATCAAGGCAATTGAGACCTCATGAACTCAACTATCCTACCCATGACTTGGAGTTGGCCGCTGTGATTCATGCACTGAAGATTTGGCGACATTACCTAATCGGTAATCGTTGTGAAGTGTACTCGGATCACAAAAGCTTGAAGTATTTATTCACTCAACCAGATCTGAACCTCAGGCAAAGAAGATGGTTGGAGTTGATCAAGGACTATGACATGGGTATTCACTACCATCCGGGCAAAGCCAATGTCGTTGCGGATGCGCTTAGTCGCAAAGCGCATTGCAATGCATTGCTGCTCAACGAGCCTCAGCCCACCCTTCTGGAGGAGTTCCAGCGTCTCAACTTGGGTTTGTTGGAACATGGTTCCCTCGCTGCCTTGGTTGTACAGCCAACCTTGGTGGATCGGATCAAGTCCACTCAACAGTCGGATGTTGGAGTGAACCGCATCAAGGAAAATGTCAAGAATGGAACAGCCAAGTGCTTCTCCAAAGATGAGCTTGGTGTTGTGCGGTTCGGGCAACGCCTTGTAGTTCCAAAGGACATGGAGTTGCGGGAGTTGATCCTCCGCGAAGCCCACGATTCCCCGTTATCCATTCATCCCGGGGCCACGAAGATGTATCATGATCTCCGCCAGAGATTTTGGTGGACCCGAATGAAGAGGGAAGTCGCCAAGTTCGTTGCCGAGTGCGATGTGTGCCGTCGTGTCAAGGCCGAACATCAGCGTCCGGCAGGACTGCTTCAGCCCTTGCCTATTCCCGTATGGAAGTGGGATTCGGTCGGGATGGATTTTATCACCGGCCTACCCAGGTCACCGAGGGGCAATGATGCCATTTGGGTTATCATTGATCGATTGACTAAAGTGGCACACTTTCTCCCAGTCAAGACCAAGATTCGTACCGGTCACCTAGCGGAGCTCTATATCGCCAGGATCGTGAGCTTGCATGGGGTGCCGAAGACGATCATTTATGATCGTGGTTCCATCTTCACTTCTCAGTTCTGGCATAGCTTGCAAGAAGCTATGGGAACTCGTCTTTCTTCAAAGACACGTATCACCCCAAATCGACGGTCGACCGAAGGGTCAACCAAGTTTTAGAGGACATGCTTCGAGCGTGTGTCCTTTCCTATGGGAAGCATTGGGAGAAGTGCTTGCCATTCGCCGAGTTTTCTTACAACAACAGTTTCCAAGCCAGTCTCGGTATGGCACCATTCGAGGCCTTATACGGGAGAAAGTGTAGAACCCCGTTGAACTGGTCTGAGACCGGTGAAAGACCTTTCTTTGGCCCGGATTCGATCAATGAGGCAGAGAGTCAAGTCCAGCTTGTTCGTGATCGTTTGCGCACGGCTCAATCCAGGCAAAAGAGCTATGCGGATCGCCGTCGTCGTGAGTTGAGCTTTGAGCCCAATGACTTTGTTTATCTCAAAGTCTCTCCGTTGAAAGGCCATCAACGTTTCGGCATCAAAGGCAAGTTAGCTCCTCGATATGTCGGTCCATACCGTGTCATCGAGAAGAAGGGAGCTGTCGCCTACAAGTTGGAGTTGCTTGCTGCACTGGCGGGGGTACATGATGTGTTCCATGTGTCCCAGCTAAAGAAGTGCCTCCGTGTTCCAACTGAGGAAGCTCCGTTGGAAACTCTTGATGTCCAGGAAGATTTGACCTACCGCGAGCGTCCTGTTCGCATACTCGAGGAGACTGAACGAAGAACGAGGAATAAGACCATCAAGTTCCTTAAGGTTTAGTGGTCGAATCATTCTGAGGATGAAGCTACTTGGGAGCGAGAAGATCGTCTCGCAGAGACTACCCTCTTTCTTTTACGAGTGAGACAAATCTCGGAACGAGATTTTTGTAAGGGGGGGAGGTTTTGTAACATCCCAAATTCTGTACTTGTATTTCAAATGTAAGAAAATGAGTAGAAATTAAAACTTTTTCTTACGTCATGTATTTCCTGTGTGCACTAAACAATTGTTGTACAAGAGTATGGAAATACAAAGTCACAAGTCTGTTGATCCAAATCTTGATCCTCTAAAAACAATCTTGTCCAATCTTGTGATCCTTCTCGGGAAATATTTTTCCTAAGTTCTTGGGATGATTTATGACCCCTCTGAAAAATTTCACAATTTTTAGAAATTGTTTGAATATTTTTAAGGGTCAGTCAAACTTGTTTGACATGCAGTCAAACCCTAACCTAGCACATTGTGTGATTTTTGGAGGAAAATGTACAATGCAAAAACCTCTGGAAAGTTTACGCAATGTCCATCTCAATGTCAGCAGGCTACTGTCAAAATTTCATAAAATTTGGAGCTAGTTCTATCTCTTAAGACCCCTTCAAAATCTCAACTCAAATTAAAACTCTAAACACAGTGCGAGTCAAACTTAGACTCAAACCAGTCCGACCTTCGTGTCTTGGTCGCACCGAGCCACTTAAGCCGTGTCGGGCTCGGTCGGGTTGGCGCAGGTGGTGGGGCGCTGGATTTCAAATCCAACGATCAAGGACCTCCTCGGGTCTTTGTAAAGACCTCCCACCCTCACGACCTCCTCAGGTTCTATTTGCAAAGACGACCCTCGAGGACCTCCCCTAGGACCTCCTTTGCACCTTTTGCAAAGACCACCCTGGGGCGACCTCCTCAGCCCTCCACGACCACCCCTAGCACTTGGGTGATCGTGGGCTGTCCATCTTGAGATTTGTGGCTCAGACCTCCCCTAAGTGTTAAGACATCTAATACTTAGCTCAAAATCTGAGCCCTTGGATTTCAATCCAACAGCTCACAACCTCCCTAGTGGAGCTCAGCGCTGATTTAGCCGTTGAGTTCATTTGACCAGTTTTTCCCCATTTCTCTCACTGTCGGGTGGGCCTGGGCATTATCAATTTTTGTGCATGACAGTAGAGAGCAGTGCCTTGTCAACTCTAGGGCTGACAAACGGCTATGTGTTGCCAACATTAAATGTCTGGCAGCCCCTTTTTGCTCAAAACTCTCTCTGACAACCTACTCCCATCATGTCGAGTGTCCTAGCTTGCTGAAACTGTGGACACTACCTTGTTCTTCCTCTTCGGCTATATATTGAGCCCGAGCTTCTCCCTTAAGTTTCTTTGGATCCATTCTTGCACCTCCAACTTCTTTCTCTGCTTTTGTGCTCAAGACACCCGAAAGTCTCTGCCACCATTGCTGAACTTTGGAGCTCTCCGGCGACCTTCGAGCTCCAGTGGTTCAATATTGCATTAGTGGCTGTCACTTGGTCATCTTGGTCACCTCAGTCCCCCTAACTTGTTTTGTTTAAACCTTCACAGAGGTTGACAAATTGGGGAGCCTGTTTTCGGGGCCGGATTGGTCGTCTTCCCCATCTCCGGCGAGCACCACTATCACCGGAGCTCCTGCGACCATTCTTGGACCTCCTTCATTCCCAGGTTAGTACTTTAGTTTTAGAAACCTGGTTCTTTTAGACCTCGGTAGCTGTTCGTTTTGCCGTATTTAGCCTCCTTCGGTCATCTCCGGCTAGCCGCCGGAAGGGTGCGCTTTAGCCCTAGCTGTTGGCACCTTTAGGTTCTTCTCACTAATTGGAACCCAGCCGAGCCTTTGGTTCTCGCCGGCGAGGTCCCCATCGCCGGCGGTGAGCTAAACACCGAGTTCATGTTTTTGTCGTGCCTTACTCGGACAAGTTCTATAGCCTAATGATTAGCATTTAAGTTGTCCGAGAGCCCAATCATTAGTGTTAAATGTTGTTCTTGTCGGCCGCGTGTGTGTTCCATTAAGTCTGCAGACCTCTTAAGAACCCATGTTGACCGTCTAGGATTACCCCGAGTTGATCTTGACCGTTAGATCTCCTAGTATAAGTCTCTAGCCGCCAGACCTCCCGCTGAAATCCCGCCGTAAAGACCTCCGTAGGTTAAATCCCAGCCGCTAGGATCACCCTCCGCTGTGGGGTCCTCTTTGCAAAAGACCTCCTTGAGGTCCTCTGTGCGAAAAGACCTCCCTTAGTCGTTCTATAAAAACCACCCCTGAGCTTCCCCACCGAGGTCCTCTTTGCAAAAGACCACCCCTGGTCTTTTGTAAAGAGAACCTTCAAAACTACCCCCTGAGGTCCTCTTTGTAAAAGACCACAACTGGTCCTTGTAAAGAAGCCTCAGGACCTCTCCATCTAGGACCTCCCTCGCTTCATCTTAGCCGTTCAGGACCTCCTCCTGGAGATCTTGACCGTCTAGGACCTCCTCCATTAGATCCGTAGCTTTAGGACCTTCCCCGCCTCAGATCTGGACCGTTTATGACCTCCCCAGGGAGATCTAAGCCGTCCAGACCTCTCTCTGTTAAAAACCCGCTTAGGACCTCCCCATTGAGATCGTGACCGTTTAGGACCTCCTCGATGAGATCCTAGCCGTCAAGACCTCTCGCTGTTAAGCTCACCGTTTAGGTCCTCTCTCCGCTCAGATCTAGACCGTTAAGACCTCCCTTCGGGAGATCTTAACCGTCCAGACCTCCCCCTTAGTGAGATATCCGTAGGACCTCCTCGTGGAGCTCGGGACCGCCAGATCCTGATCTGACGGCCACAACCTCCCTAGTGCGCGAGGAGCTCCTTCGCGCGTGCTGTGCCTCCAGTGGTCGGGGCCGTTGGATTCGATATCAACGGCTAAGACCTTCCCTAGGCGCGATGAGGTCTTTGTGCCCAGGTGCTCGTGCGGGTTTTGGGCATCTAAGCTCGTGAGCCGTGCGATCCTTGATCATCGGCCCACGACCTCCCTAGTTTTTATTGGTTTTCTAGATTTAGTTCCCGAGAGCTTTTATTTGCACTTATTAATTGTTTGAAACTTCAAAATTGCATATCTTTTTCTCTGTAGCTCCAAATTTAACAAACTAAAGTTCTATAAATGCATCCGTTGAAGTACTTTAGCTTAGTATAGGTTTTACAGTAGTCTTTAATACTGAAATTAATCATGCCTTAGATTTATAACTTAGAAAAATCATAACTAAATCATTTTAACTCTAAATAAGATGAAACCACTTGTGTTAGCCTTAAAATGTCAGTAGCAACCCATCATAAAATTTCCAAGTCCAGAAAACTTCTAGAAAATTATTTATGAACAGTAACCTATTTAAATTTAATTTTGGCCGAACTGCATTGTTTTGATCATAACTTTTGCTGTGAGAGTCCAAATCAGTTGGTTCTTGTTTCTAAATTGGTTATAAATCATGATCTTGCTGATGTAAAATTTTCATAGCTTTTGGAGCATTTTGGTTTTAGAGGCTTTTTCGTTTCCTTTGTTCTTATCGGTTCTTTTTCGCTCTTTCGATAGGTTCCGACGATTGTGCGATACTTGAGAGTGACCCTCTGCAGCATATTGAGCAGCAGCAGCCAGGCAAGCAGTTTGATCATTTCCCATTTGATCCAATTACTTTTAAAGTCTAATATTTTGTTTAACTTGTATGTATGCATTGCTATTTTGTTGTTAAATTGATTAGTTAATCCTCTAGTTGCATAATCTGTAGGCAAATAATTATCCTTTACTACCTGAGCCTAGGTTATTTGCTGTGATTAGAGTTCGTTGGATGAGCTCTTGTCACTTAGTAGATTTCGAATAAATATTGCTTAGCCATGCCTAGTTATCGGTAGTATTAGGCGATCATCGACTTAGTCGATGATCTTGATCACACAAATACTTATATTATTCCATTATGTCCAATCCTTGTGTTTTATTGATTTACAAATCAAAAGCGAAAACAAAACTATATCTTGACTTGGGCACAATGGTATGTTGGTGTGATCTGTTGGGTGTGAATGGAATGGTGCCTAAGTCCCTAAGGACCGAGTTACTTGTGCCATTGATCCAAGCAATTGTTGCGTGCTAACCACGCGAGGGGGATATGGAACCTCTCTTGACTAAGTACTTTGGGAGGTGTTAATTATGAGCTGGTCGGTGGGTGTGTTGAAACTGTGTGTGTGTGTTTGTGGTGTGTGAGGGGAGCATTGGCAGACCGGTTAGGCTGTCTAATGTGTCCTTCTCCCGTGGGTTGCGGCTCTTAATTAGCATCGTCCATTGGAAAGCGCCTTGTTAGACTTAGCCGTGCCTGCATACCAAAGGAAGTATGCTAACCGTGGCTGGTGGAAAGACGGTCTATCGTGTGGGTACATTGGTACACCCCTGCAGGGTTAAAACTATTCGAATAGCCTCGTCCTAGGTTATGGACACGCTTGGTTATTTCCCACAAGAACTAGACTACAACCTTTTAAAAATTTAAAACTTGACATGGGTGGTATGAAGTGGTACTTCATGCTATTGTTGTGGTGGCTATTGGGTTAGTCACTTCCAGGATGCTGTCATCTACCTATTGTTATATTGGTCTCTCTTTTATTTGAACAATAAGATTTAATTGCCAACTTTCTTTTAAATGTATTACCTTATTGCAAAGAAAACTTGCTTTATGCTGAAAATAAGTCCAGAGCCTCCTCCACTTAAATAAAGCTTGCATGTAGTTAATTATAGTTCATTATCTTACACGTCGATCTTATAGTACAAAAACAATTTTGTACTCGGATGCTATCTTAATTGTTTTATTGCAGAGGAAGAAGATGAGCTCGAGGGGCCTCACTTTTGTGAGATTTGTTGTGGCGGTGTGTGGAGCGATTAGCTTGGCGGTCCGGTTGGTTGCCTTGTGGGTAAAGGCACACCGATTGGCTTTTGTTTATCGTCATCTTATGGCCCTTTTGCTTCCGCTGTTTAAATTAGTTACTTATGTGTTATTTGGCCGGTCAGCCTCTCTTTTGTAATAACTCTCTTTATATTATGTTTGTCTTCTGATTTGTTGCTTTAGCTTCGGCTCTATGTGTATGAATGGAATTAATGCATAATTTTGTAACGGGGTGTGTATACTGCATTTCTGGGAAGTATACATATCTCGAGGCTTGGTTTATTTGATTTGTGCTGCTAGGACCAAGTGGGTGGTTAAGCAGTCCAAGCCGAATAAACCGGGGTCCACAAATCTTCTCCAAAATTCCCCAACGTATCGACGTCTACTCGCAAATGAAGAAAATAAAGAAAACAAATAAATAACAGAGGCAAAACAAATTCCAAAAATTAAATAAAAATCTCAGATAAATAGATCTCGAATTTAGATGAATTTAGGAATTTGAATGAGCTCAATCGGAGTTCGGATGAAAAAGATATGGGCTCTGGAAGTTTCAATCTAAAAGAAAACCCTAATTTTGGATTTACTGGAATTTTCGAATTATTTCTTAAAAGAAAAATAAGATTATTGCACAAACATGACGTCAGCACAGAGAATTCAGAAATAAAATAAATTAAAACAAAAATACTGACATGTGGGACCCACATGTCAGCGAGATGGCTCACGGTAGACCAGGTCTACTGAGCCGATTAGATCTGGAATCGGTGGACTGAGCCATGCGGCGCTGATGTGGCACCGACGTGGATGCCACATAGATGACACGCAGTCGATGGGCTGACGCGGGCACTGAGGTGGCGGCTGACGCGTCGGCTCAACGGCGGCGGAGGCTCAGGAACCAAGGGATCCAACGAACAGCGGCTCCTCGCCGGCGGCGGATGATACCGGGAGGTAGAGGGTGCAAAGGCGATCACGATGGGGTGCTCACGGGTGCACGGGGACGACTGTGGCAACCGGCGGCGAGGTTTAGGCGGCGGTGGACGCACAGGTTCGACGAGATCGGCTCTCCGACGGTGCTCCGGCGGAACCAAGGCGACCACGGTGAAGTGCATCTCTGTGCGATGTCAACGACGGTGACGAGGGAGCTCGAGCGGTACTGACGGCGGCGCGCGGGCTCGTCGGAGTTGGCGGCTGCTAGATCGAATCTTCGAGCTCCCGCAGCGGCTAGGGTTTGGCGCAAGGGCTAAGGCGGCTGCGAGAGGGGTGCGGAGGTTGAGGGCTTGCCTCCTTTTTATAGGCGGTGGCTCGGGAGAGTCCGGAGCAGATACGGCGAGGGCGACAACGCGGATAAGGAAGGAGAAGAAGTTTGAGGCGAAGACGACGATGATGTGGGAGGGTGGGACCCACACGTCAGTGGCTAGGGCTCGGGCGAAACCGCGTGGCAAACGGCGTGGGTGAGGCTGACTGGTGGGACCGGGCACGCGCGCGCGAAGAGGAGAGGCAGAGGTGGGCTGCGGGGTTTTGGGCCGGGAAGGGAAGGGGTGGGCTGGCTTCAAAGAATTCGACCCAAAGCTTTTTCTGAGATTTTAAATACGTTTTCTATTTTAGAAAATAGCAGAAAAACGAAATAAGCAATAGAAAATAGCAAATTAACTCAGAAAAATTCTAGAAAAATCTAGAAAATATATCTGAGCACATAGAACCCAAATAAAATAGTTTTGACTATGGTTCATGTTGGGATTATTCATATTAAATGTTTTTGTTATTAAAGTCCAATATTAAGCTTTTGAATTAAATTCAAATAAAATCAAATGGTGACTTTTCTCCCTACCAACTATTCAAAAGATTTTAAAGCTCAGAAAATTGGGATGTTACAAACCCCCCCCCCCTTAAGGGAATCTCAACCTCGAGATTTGGGCTAGCTAGGGAAAAGGCTGGGAAACTCGGCTTTCACCTCTTCTTCACGCTCCCATGTTGCTTCTCCTTCCGAGTGGTTGCTCCACTGAACCTTACAAAAATGAACAGTCTTGCTTCTTGTGCGACGCTCTGCGACATCCAAAATCTTGATTGGCTGCTCCTTGTAGGTGAGATCCTCCTTCAAGTCAATCGATTCTAGCGAGGCTTGCCCTTTTGGCACACGAAGACACTTTGTAACAGCCCTAACTTAGGGTTTGTATTTCAAATGTAAAATTTTGAGGAGAAATAAAAACTTTTGTTGTCTCTTCAAATCATTTGAAAGTTTCTACAATTTTCCCTAGCAATTTCCAATTTGTAGAATTTAATTCTTGTAATTGGAAATTGTTGTTATCAGATTCTTAGCCTTCAAACTTGTGATCATCCTCTGAAACTATTTTTCCTAGCATCTTGATCATCCTATCTACCTCCCTGAATTATTTCACAATTTTTAGATTTTATTTGCTATTTCAAATGGCCAAGTCAAACTAGTTGAAATCTGGTCAAACTCCCTGGACAGCAGCTTGTGAATTTTCTCTAGAACCATGCAGTGCATAAAAAGTTCTGGAAAAATTATACAAGGTTGTCCTCTGTCTCTAGTAGCTACCATAAAAATTTCAGAAATTTTTGGAGCTCAGAGCTACCTCTAAAAATTCCCCAAACCTTCTCTGTCTTTTAAATCAAATTCTAAAAATCTGCTTCCTCGGGCCAACCCAACTCGGGCTCGAGTCCGACTACGCCACACTTGGTTCGGTCGCGTCAACTAATCGCACCGCGCGAGTCCAATCGATCGTAATCGTCCGATGAAGATCGAGCGATCCGCGTGCGCGCATGCAACCGACTGTCCGAATGCATACACTAATCTCGGTGTCCGTTTGGATCCAACGGTCGGTGCGATCTCGATCAAATCAAGCCACCGGTTCGAACCGCTTTGTGAGTCATCGGCGGTGGACCCCACTTGTCGGTCGTCACCTACCTCTCGCATGAGAGCCGAGTGCGGCGACATTGCGCATGGACGCCACCTCGCCTCGTCCCGCCACCGCTTCCGGTTTTCGTGCGCGCATTACCTCGCCGTATCTTCCGAGAGGCCATGCCTGCAGCACCAATCACCCACTTTTTCGTTCACGGTTTGTCGACACCGTTCTTGAGCTCCTCGGTGCGAGCGTCGCCACTCGTATTCCTCGCCCTCTTCCCTACTTAAGCCCTACAGAGCTCCCTTATCCTTCTTTGGACACCATAAGACCACTTCCTACCCTCCATTACTTCCCTGAGCTCCAACCGAGAGAGTGCGCAAACTCAGTTCACGGCCGTGTCGCCGCTCGCTGTCGTCCTCGCGACCGGTGAAGATCATCCCTTCTTTTGCGCGTCATATCGTGTTCCGGATCCCCTTCTTGAATTCCCTCAACTAATTTTGAGTTTCACTCGCGAGGACCGTTGAATTTTGAGTTCCCTCCTTTTCTCGGCGAAACTCGGGTCTTCGTCCTCATCACCGGTGAGTTGGTCCTTTGGTCGATTGCTTGCTTGGCACCGTCCCGTGCACTTACCCGAGCTATCTACATCTTCGTCCCCTCCTATCTTTGCTCGGTTGCTTCCCCTCGGTGTCGCCTTGACCGCCGTCTCAGTTCATCGTCGCGACTCATCTCGGCAATCTCCTCTCCTCCGCATCATCCTAGTAAGTTCTTGGGACCTTAGTATAGCTTTAGCGCCACGCTAGTTCGGGTTATGTATCGCTAGCTTGTCGTTGCCGCTTTGCCGTAGCATGAACTCCGCCCCTCGCCGTCGCGCCGCCGTCGTCAGTCACCTCAGACTTGCCGCCGGTGTCGTCGGGTGCAATAATAGCATCGGATCCCATTTTGGCCTTTTGCGGCATCGCGGGGCTTGGCTCGCCGGTGGCCGCGCAAGTTCGAGCTCTGCGCTCTGTTGTCGGATGAGCTAGCGCATTTTCGTGAGTCTGGCGAGAAGCGTTAGAAGGCGTATTCTTTGAACCATTGTCGGCGTCGCCTCGCCGGGAAGTGAGTCAAGTCGACTGACTCGGCGCCCTCGCGCGGTCCCGCCTGTCAGAGACCGTGGGCTAGCTGGCTGTCGGTAGAATAAGTATTAAATGCTTTTTGATTTCTGTAATGCTTTTCTGGTTTGCTGATAATTCATTTAAACTTAGAAAATTCATATCTAATTCAATTTTTATCCAAATTGCATGAAACCAGTGCTGTTAATTTTCATTTTAAGTGTGCTACTTGATAAAATTAACTTCACCCATGTCTCTGTAGCAAAAATTTGTTAGTTAATAAAATGATGTCTTATGTATCTTCTAAATTAGAAAATTCATATCTTTCTCAATAATTGTCCAAATCCAGCGAATCCAATTCTGTAAAATTTCATTTTTAATATACTAATTCTTAGGATAGGTTTTAGATACTATGTTTGTTCATGAAAATTTGTTGGATAATTAACTAGTGACATGTTGTGTTTTTAGCTTAGAAAATTATTAATAACTTAAAATAATTTGTTCTCTGTTTCTAAAATTTTGTTATATCATGCTTAGGCTCTTGGGAAAAGTTTAGTGTGTTTTGTTTTGTTGTATTGTTTGAGTTTGGTCGGTGTTATTCGTTTCTTATTATTTGTTTTGTTCAATCGTTAGGATTCGATATTTGCGGCAACCACGAGCGATCCTCCGCACCATATCGAGCAACGACAACTGAACAAGCGGTGTGGGGACCGGTTTATTAAACATCTTTGTTTAACCATCCACTTGGTCCTATGATTACAAATCAAATAAACCAAGCCTCGAGATATGTATGCTTCCTGAAATGCGACATACACACCCTGTTACAAAATTATGCACCAATTCCATACATCACAATATAACAAGTCTAGCAAAGGCGTACAATATAGAGTTATTACGAGAGGCGGATCGCCGGCAACAACAAAGTAACATTAACGATGCAAAGTGCCATAAGATGGCTATAAATAAAATCAACCGGTTAGCCATAACCCACAAGGCAACCGACCGGCCGTAAGCTAGTCGTCCAAACCACGATTCTCACAAAGTCGATCCTTGGGGATCCACTTCTTCCTCTGCAACAAAAACATTAAGCATAGCATCCGAGTACAAAAATTGTTTTTGTACTACTTAAAACTGACGTGTGGAATAAGCGGACCTATCATTATACTACATGCAAGCTTATTTAAGTGGAGGTTGTATGTCTCTTTGCACAAAGCCAACTTTATTTGCAATAATGTAATACATTTAAAAGCAAGTTTGCAAATCAGTTTTAATGTTGAAATAACAATGGAAATAAAGATAAATACAAGTAACCACAGGAAGTGACTATCCCAAAAGTCACCACAACATAGCACGAATCACTCGATTCGTACCACCCATCAAGTTTTAATTAAAAGTTGTAGTCTAGTTCTCACGGGCGTGTCAGAGCGTGTCCATAACCTAGGACGAGGCTATTCGAATAGTTTTAAACCTGCGGGGGTGTACCAATGTACCCACACTTGAGCATCGCTTTTGCCAAGCTATTAAGCACACTTCCTTTGGTATGCCGGCGCGGCTAAGTCCTCTGAGCGTTTCCAATGGAATGCGTTAATTAGAGTCGCACGTATGGGGTTAACCCTTAGTGACCACCCGAAATGAGCCACTAGGACCACACGTTGTGGTGGAGTCAAGCAAGCCGGAGTCAATAGTTACTAGTAGGACATTACAAGACCCCTGGTCAGGGTGGAGGACCTAGAAAGGAACCACCAGGTCACGCCTTTGTGATCCTTTTTCTCTATAAACTACTGACCCGACTCATTAATTAATGCCTCCCAAAGTACTAATTCAAGAGAGGTCCCATACCCTCTAGTGTGGTTAGCACGCAAAAATGCTCGATGACGGTTGGCGCCAAGTAACTCGGTCATAATGACCGGGCACCATTCGATCACACCCAAAGCACACCAACATACCATTGTGCCCAAGTCTAAATCATTTTGTTTCAGTTTTAGTTTTCATAAGAAGACATGGCACAAGGCCAAAATCATAAGTGATAATAAGTTTTATGTGATCAAGGTTATCGACAAGTCGATAACAGCCCATTCTCTACCTGAAACTAAGCATGGCTAAGCAATTAGTTCGCAAACTACTAAGTGACAAGAGCTCATCCAACGAGCTCTAAATCACAGCAATAACCTAGGCTCATGGTAGTAAAGGATAATCATTTGCTAAGAAATGCATCTACTAGGTAAACTAACGACAATAGTTTAACACAAACTAGCAATGCATACATAGAAGTTGCAAACAAAATAAATACTTAAAATAAATGGGATTAACATGATCAAACTGCTTGCTCGGCTGCAAATGCTCAATTTGTTCTTGAGGATCACTCTCAAGGATAACACAATCGTCGGAACCTCCAAAAAGCGAAAAAGAATCGATAAGAACGAAGAACACCAAACAAAACTCAAAGCAAAATACATCCAAATCCCAAGAAATTTATACAGCAGTTAGGGGTTGATTTTAGACAATTTTAGAAACAAGAATTACTTCATTTGGACTAAGCATGAAAAAGTTATGACTAATCTAAGTTCTCTCAACTGAAAAATCATAATTAAATTAATTTCGATTCTGTTCATGGTGAAAATTTCTAGAATGATCTGGAATCTGAAATTTTTATGGTAGGTAGATAAGGTCATCCTAACAACGGCAAAACTGAGTTTGCACAATTAGGAGTTGAAATTAAATAGTTATGATTTTCTAAGTTCTAAAACTAGTAGATCATTAATTTGGTGGCAAGGATCATATGAAGACCTACTCTAAATTACAGTACATTCCTAGTAGGTTTTAACAAAACTTAGTTTGCTCAGTTTGGAAATCTGAGAAAAAGTTATGCATTTTACAAATTTCCAGTGAATTTCTAAACAACTATTTTCACTAAACAAGATCATGCGATTTAAATCATTTTACGCTACAAAAGCAGTGCCTAAATTCATTTTCAACTAAAGTTCGTGCTCTACAGAGCTACAAACAATTGGAATCATTCAAAGCGGGCTAAAATGACAAAGTTAAGCACTTTTGAACTTTGAAACATAAAAGACTTAGAACAATTGAGCTCTGGGAGGTCCAAACGAATTGAATGAAAAGGAGAGTCGTGGGCGTTAGATCAAAGGTCCGGCGGCTTACGAGCCGAGCACTGACGCACACAAGACCTCCTCCGCACTTTGGGAGGTGCGGACCGTCGAATCGGATCCAACGATCCGACGGTCGTGCACGCGCGCCAGGAAAGGAGTCTCACGCGCTTCTGAGGTCGTGGCCGTCGGTCGAGATCTGGCGGTCGGAGCACTAGGAGGTCTAAGGGTAAACCTACGGAGGGAGGTGCGGACGGCTAAGATCTCACGGAGGAGGTCTTCAGCGGTCTAGATCTCGGAGGAGGTCTTTAACGGACACGATCAAGTGAGGGAGGTCTGGGCGTCAAGATTGAGCGAGGGAGGTCCTAAGGCTTTAAATGTCGAGGAAGGAGGTCTAACTTGGGCCGGAGGAGGAGGTCCTGCACGCTACGGATCCAAAGGAGGAGGTCCTAGGCGGTCAAGATCTCGAGAGGGAGGTCTTGATCGGCAGGGATTGACACTGAGGAGGTCTTGGATGGCCAAGATCTTCTCGGGAGGTCCTAGCGATAGGGTTTTAATCGGAGGAGATCCGGACGGTTCAGTTAGACCTAGGGAGGTCTTGAGCGGTCCGGATCGGCGCGAGGAAGGTCCGAGCACTAAGGATTTGACAAAGAGATCTAACGCTCGGATCTAATCCGGGAGGTCGTGAGCAGTCGAGATTGAGCCTAAGAGGTCCGAGCGGGGTTTTCTTGTAAAAGGCCAGGGGTGGCTTTTACAAGGCGACCCGAGGGTGGTCTCTGAGGTGGTCTTTGCAAAATGACCAAGGAGGTCTTTTGCAAAGAGGACCTCGAGGAGATCCAGGGTGGTTTTACAAAGGACCACGAGGAGGTCTTTTGCAAAGAGGACCTCGGAGGAGGTCTTTCGGCCTATTAGGGGTGGTCTTAACAAAAGATCACGAGGAGATCTTTTCTTGGAGTGGTCTAGCGGCCGTGATTTAACCCTGTGGTCCTAGGCGGTTAGGATCAACTCTAGGGAGGTCTGGCGGTTATAGTTTCGCGACCGTGATCTAACGGCTAAGAGCTAATCTGGGAGGTCTTTTAACTACGAGATTGCTCAAGGAGGTCTTGGGACTTAGAAATTTCACGGAAACCCTCTCTGCATGCAGATCCAACTAGGGTGGTCTTTAATGGCTCGAGATTCAACGAGGGGAGGTCACGAGGCTTAAGCTTTTCTAAAGGAGCCAAGGGCTCGGATCTAACTGGGTGATCGTGGGCGGTCCCGATGAACCCGAGGAGGTCCAGGACTCGACAAAAACGCAACAGTACAGAGCTCGGCGGTGAGCTCGGCATGTCGCCGACGACGGGACTACGGCGGTGGGAACCAAAGCCACCAAAATGAAGCTAATAGCATTGCGAACCTAACGGAGGTGCTCGGCAGCGGCGACGGCCTTGAGCGCCGTGGCCGGCGAGGGAGGAGGGCGGCTTTACGGCAAAAACCGAAAACACGAAAAGGAGCGCTACGAGCTATCCTAGCTAGACCCTAAGCTCTAAGGGACTAAAATGAACTCACCGAGGCACGGGTGGTCGGAGAGAGGTTTGAGGAGTGCGGCGGCGGCGATTCACCGGAGGCGGAGGAGATGGCGGCGGACGGATCTCGATCAACCAACGGCGAAAGGAGAGGTCGAGGATAGGTTCGCACGAACCACAAGGTGGTCGAGAACCACACGATGGGCGGGGATGCTTCTGGAGCCTGGAGAAGACGGCTCCACCTACGGCCGCAAAACCCGAAACCCAAATCCAGTTTGCTCGGGAGGCAACCAAAAGAAAGGTTAGGGCTCCGCTGACGACCACCAAAGGTGTACAAAGGGGTAAGAATAGTGCAAGAGGTCCCTTTGGAACAACGCCCGGTAGAGAGAGCCTCAAGCTCGAAAATGGCGGGTGAGAGGCACTCGGTGGTTTTGCACCAAACTAACCACGAGAGGAAGCTGGAGTGCGGGGATGTGAAGGAGCTTGAGGAGGACCTCGGAGGTGCCCAAGTAGCCGGTGGACCGAGCTCGAGGGCGAAGGTTTAATGGCGATGGGACAAAGGGTTCGCCTCGCGAGAAAACGAGGCGAGTAGGGTCGAGCAAAGTCGACACGATTGTCAATCGAGAGGGCTCCGGCGTTGCGCAGGCCCCGAAGTATTTGAACAACGCCTGCTCACTGCGCAGACGCACGCCGCTTCCTCGGCGAGAAGAGGAAGAAGAAGCAGAAGAGGGAGGTCGGGGTGGTGCAGCGAGCGTTGGATTTCAAATCCAACGGCTCACACAGGGACCAGGGTCCAGCTCGGTGCGGCCTAGTGACTCGACTCGGCGAGTCAATTGGTGGGTCGACTCGAGTCAGTCGACTTCGGACCTAGGGTTCAAAATTTGAGTCCCAACAGAGCTGACCTTAGGAGAATTATTTGGGGCAGCAAACTATCTCCAAAAATTATGAAATTTTTACAGAATCTTGCTAACTGAGTTTAAGACCTCGTGTAAATTTGCAGAGGTTTTGTGCTATACATTTTCCTCCAAAATTCCACAAGGTGCGGGTCCACAGTTTGACCAAATTTTGAATAGGTTTGGTAGCCTCCAAGATATTCAAACAATTTCTAAAAATTGTGAAATTTTTCAGAGGGTCACAAACCAACCCAAGAACCCAGGAAAATATTTTAGGAGATGATCAAGAGGTTTGACAAGATTGTTTTGGAAGACAAGATTTTCGATCAGTGATTTGTGACTTGTAATCCCATAATTCTTTTGCAAGAATTCTTTAGAACATACAAGAATTTCAAGATGTAAGAAAAAGTTTTAATTTCTACTCATTTTCTTACATTTGAAACACAAGTCAAAACTTGGGATGTTACAAGCGCTTGATCATGATAATCCCGTATTTTAAAGTCTAATATTTTGTTTGTTTGTATGTATGCATTGCTTAATTTGTGTTAAATTGATTAGTTAAATCCGTGTTTGCATATCCCGTAGACAAAATATTGATCTCTACTACCCGAGCCTAGGTTATTTGTCGTGATTAGAGATCGTTGGATGATCTCTTATCACTTAGTAGATCCGGTCAACTTGCTTAGACATGCTTAGCTATCGGTGAGAATCGGCGATTATCGACTTTGGTCGGTAACCTTGATCACACAAAATTTACTACAACTTTATGTTTCCAGCATTTTGCTATGCTTACTTGCAAAACTAAAACCAAAACAAAAATGATTTGGGCGCGGGCACAATGGTAAGAATGGTGTGATCTTTTGGGTGTATCGGAAGGTGCCGGTCAATTAAGGACCGAACATCTTGTGAGTTTTGTTATCTAGGCATTTCGGCGTGCTAACCACACTAGAGGGTATGGGACCTCTCTTGACCTAGTACTTTGGCGTGTATTGGTCCCGGTCGCGGGAGAGTCGCGGGAGGGACGGAGGTGGGAGCATGGTAGTTGTCCAAAAAGCTTTATCCCGAGTGGGTAGTTGTCTTTTCGGCTTTACCATGTAAGCGTATGGTGTTTCTACCCATACGAGCGGCTCGGTTGATACACAATATTGGAAACAATCTCGTAGGACTTAGCTGTGCTCGGCATACCTTGGAAGTGTGCTTTGGCTTAAAGCGGTCCGAGGTGTGGGTGCAGTGGTACACCCTTGCAGGGGTTAAAACTATTGAATAGCCTCGTCCTAGGTGATGGACACGCTTGGGTAAGCTTATCGAGAGTTAGGCGCAACATTTAAATTAAAACTTGATGGGTGAGTGCGAATGCGGGATTCGTGCTATTGTTAATGGTGACTATTGGGATAGTCACTTCTAGGTTGTTTATCTTTCGCTTTTTATTATTATCCTTCTTGTTATTTCAATCTTAAAATGAATTGCAAACTTGCCTTTAAAAGCGTATTATATTATTGCAAATGAAAGTTGGCTTTATGCAAATGAAACATATGGCCTCCACTAAACAAGCACGCATGTAGCATATGAGCAGTGCGCTAGTTCACACGTCAGTCTTGCGGGTACAAAGACAATCTTTGTACTGGGTGCTTTACTTAATGTTTTGTTGCGAGAGGAAGAAGGTGAGCCTCGGGGCCTCACTTACGTGGAGTCTTTGTCGCTTCATGGGTGGCGACTAGGCTTGGCGGTCGGGTCGGATGCCTTGTGGGTTGAAGGCACACCGATTGGCTTTGTTTATAGCCATCTTATGGCACTTTGCTTCATTTGTGCGTTACGTTATTTGTGTATCTCGTGGCACTGCCGCTATGTGCGTAATATTGTTACTATTTGTTTATCTTCCATTTGGAAGTGTGGTGTTTGGACTCTATGTGTGGAATGGAGTTGATGTCTAATTTTGTACAAGGTGTGTATCTTTGCTGGGAAGTATACATATCTCGAGATCGGTTATTTGATTTGTGATGCTAGGACCGGGTGGTTGGTTAAGCATTACAAACCAAATAAGCTGGAGTCCTCACAAAGTTGGTATCGAGCCATTCTCAATAGTAGTAACCAAGCATAGTCGTCCTTAGGGTATTTTGAAAGTCTTATTTTCAAATTATAAAAGGTTTATGAAAACTTAGGCAGTTCTCAGATTTTACTCCTTACCTATCTTAGCCTTCTACTCTCATCTTACTCTAATTTGAGTTTAAAACTTGGTTTCTCTCTTTCCTTTCAAAAGATAGTTACTACTTGGAATCACCTTTGGGAGAACCATAGATAATTAGTCTAATTAAAATTTGTGGGAGCATAAGGGTAAGATATGTATGAGTTTGCTAAGTGTCCGATTTTTGTCGGTTGGTTTTGTAACTTCAAAGTCTTGTGCTTGTTTTGTGTCATAGCAAGTTATTTGCAATGGGTCATCAACTTCATGTTTTCAGGCTATTGTTAACTTGTCTTAGTGAAACAGGGGATGGCGGGAGAACAGCGTGGCGCCGCCAGTGGTCATGATGAGCTTCCCCCTCCTCCGACCATGGTTGAGTGCTCGCTCGGTCAGCGAACCGCATGGACCGACGCGAATCTTGGAGGTTATTGCTAGGAATACCTCCACTCCTGCCGATGGTGGCGGCCACGGACTCGCGGGGACTTGCAGAGTTCCTCCGTACCGACCGCCGACTTTCTCCCGCTCCGAGGACCTCTCGATGCGGATGATTGGTCTGCGCATGGTTGAGCGAAGCTCAACATAGCTCGATGCCTGCGCGCAGATAAGGCACTCTTCGCGTCCACCACGGAGGGCGCAAAGACTCTCATGGTGGGAGAACTATCTCGCCATGCACCGCGGGCCATGTGGTCGCGTGGGAGGAGTTCGAGATCAGCTTTTCGTCGGGCCCACATCCCGGATGGCCCGATGAAGCTGAAAAAGAAAGAATTCCTCGCGCTCAAGCAAGGCGCAAATGCGGACGAGTACCTTTACGAGTTCAATCATCCGCTCGTTATGCTCGGGAGGTGGCCTCGAGATGAGGCTAAGCAGAGAAATTTATGGATGGCTTGTCCGAGGAGCTGCGGGACAAGCTATCCATTGTGAGACTTCTCGGACTTTCAGCCTTGGTAGATAAGGCCATTGTTGCGAGCATAAGGCAAAGGCGTTGGCCGAGTCCGCAGCGCAAATGGGAGGCACATCGGTCTACTTCACACCGGCCTCGTTAGTCCTCGGTCGGGCGGCCTGATGGCCCGTTCTTTTGCTCCACCGCGCCGAGACCATCTCGCACCAGCTCGCCCATCGCAGTAGTGCCAAATGACACTGCGCTGCGATCCAAGACAGAGCGGCCTCCGCAATCCGGCGCCGAGGTGACTTGTTTTCGCCGCCACAACAAGGGCCATTATGCGAATGCTCGCCTCTCGAGTGTTGCGGCGGTCCTCGTCCTAATGGAGGACGCGCATAGGAAGCGGTCACCGCTCGACAAAAGATTATTCAAGACCTGTGGTGCGAGCGGCGGCGGGTGAACCACCTATCACCGAGGAGGCTCGGGGCGCCAGATGTCGTGATTGGTACACTTCTTGTTAATTCTCGCCCCGCCGCGGTATTATTTGATTACGAGCATCGCATTCTTTATTTCAAGATCATTTGCTTTGCTGTTAGTGGTCTTCGCTGTGTTCCTTTGGGAGTTCCGTTGCTCATCCGCTCTCGGGATCGGAAATGAGAGCCGAGCTCGTGTCGGGATGTTCTATCATAGTCCAAGGAGTGGGGTTTTTAGCAAATCTTATTACGCTTCGGTTCAGCCAGTCCGATGTGATTCTGGCATGGATTGGTTGTCCCAACATTTGGGGCAAATCGACAGCCGGAAGATTGTCTACCTTACCACCTTCAAAGTAGCAAGTCGGATTTTCGCCGCAACCGCAGGGCCACATCTATGTGCATTAGAGACAAAGCCGACCTTGCAGTTCGTGATGTTCCCATAGTATTCGACTTTGGGGATGTCTTTCCAAGACTTGCCCGATGCCTCGGCTCGAGACACGAGTTTGTCATCGAAGTTGCTGCCCGCATCGCCCGATTCGGCGCCAGATCGAATGCCTCCCAATGAGCTAGAAGAATTGAAGAAGCAGCTTGGTGAGCTCCAAGCAAAGGGTTTCATCCGTCCCACCATCTCCTTGGGGTTGTCCGGTGATCTTTGTGAAGAAGAAGGACAAGACTTTGCGCATGTGTTGATTACCGTCCTCTCAATGAAGTCCCCAAAAAAAAAGGGGGAAAAGGGCCCAAATTTTTTTGGGTTTTTTTCCCAAAAGGGTTAAAAAAATTTTTTTTTTTTTTTTTTCCCCGGCCGGGGTTTTGGGGGAAAGGGAAATTGGGAAAAGGGTTTCCCCTTTTTGAAAAGGGGGGGAAAACCATGGAAAAAACCCCACACAAATTTTTTTTTAAAAAAACCTTTTAAAAATAAAAAAACCCAAAATTTTTCCCCAAAGGGTTGGGGGGGGCCCCCAAAGGGGAAAATTAAAAAACCTTTTTTTTAAAACCGGGGGTTTTGGAGGGTTTTTTTAAAATTTTGGTTAAAGGGGGGGGGGTTTTGGGGGGGGGAAACCCGGGTTTTTTTTTTTTTGGTTTTTTTTTTTTCCCCAAAAAATTTTAAAAATTTTTAAAATTGGGTTTTTTTGGGAAATAAAAAAAGGGGGGGGGCCCCCCAAAAAAATTTAAACCCCCGGGGTTTTTAAAAAAATTTTTTGGGAAAAAAAAATTTTTTTGGAAAATTTTTTTGTTTGGGAAAAAAGGGGGTTTTTTCCCCTTTTTTTTTTGGGGGCCCCTTTTGGGAAAAAAAAAAAATTTTTTTTTTTTTGGGTTTTAAAAATTTTTTTTAAAAAAAAAAGGGGGGGCCCCCCCGGGGGGGCCCCCCCTTTATTTTTTTTTTTTCGGGGGTTTTCCCCCTTTTGGAAAAGGGGGGGGGGTTTTTGGGGGGGTTGGGTTTTTTAAAAACCTTTTTTTTTTTTTTCCCCCCCTTTTTTTGGGGGGCCCCCTTTTGGGAAATTGTTAAATTTTTTTTTTGGAAAAAATTTTTTTGGGGGGAAAATTTTCTTTTTCCGGGGCCCCAAAAGGGTTTAATTTTTTTGGTTTTAAAACCCAAAAAAAACCCTTTCCCCCCCAAAAAAGGAAAAAAACCCCCTTTTTTAAAAGCTTTGGGGGAAAACCCCCAAATCTCTGATCATCGCCCACGACCTCCCTAGTTTTTATTGGTTTTCTAGATTTAGTTCCTGAGAGCTTTTATTTGCACTTATTAATTGTTTGAAACTTCAAAATTGCATATCTTTTCTCTCAGTAGTTCTAAATTTAACAAACTAAAGTTCTATAAATGCATCCGCTGAAGTACTTTAGCTTAGTATAGGTTTTACAAGTAGTCTTTAATATCAAATTAATCATGCCTTAGATTTATAACTTAGAAAATCATAACTAAATCATTTTAACTCTAAATAAGATGAAACCACTTGTGTTAGCCTTAAATGTCAGTAGCAACCCATCATAAAATTTCCAAGTCCAGAAAACTTCTAGAAAATTATTTATGAACAGTAACCTATTTAAATTTAATTTTGGCCTAACTGCATTGTTTTGATCATAACTTTGGCTGTGAGAGTCCAAATCAGTTGGTTCTTGTTTCTAAATTGGTTATAAATCATGATCTTGCTGATGTAAAATTTTCATAGCTTTGGAGCATTTTGGTTTTAGAGGCTTTTTCGTTTCCTTTGTTCTTATCGGTTCTTTCGCTTTTTCGATAGGTTCCGACGATTGTGATACTTGAGAGTGACCTCTGCAGCATATTGAGCAGCAAAGAGCAAGCAAGCAGCTTTGATCATTTCCCATTTGATCCAATTACTTTTAAAGTCTAATATTTTGTTTAACTTGTATGTATGCATTGCTATTTTGTTGTTAAATTGATTAGTTAATCCTCTAGTTGCATAACTGTGAGGCAAATAATTATCCTTTACTACCCGAGCCTAGGTTATTTGGTCGTGATTAGAGTTCGTTGGATGAGCTCTGTCACTTAGTAGATTTCAATAAATATTGCTTAGCCATGCCTAGTTATCTGTAGATAGCTTGATCATCGACTTAGTCGATGATCTTGATCACACAAATACTTATATTATTCCATTATGTCCAATCCTTGTGTTTTATTGATTTACAAATCAAAAACTGAAAACAAAAACTATATCTTGACTTGGGCACAATGGTATGTTGGTGTGATCCGCTGGGTGTGAATGGAATGGTGCCTAAGTCCCTAAGGACCGAGTTACTTGTGCCATTGATCCAGCAATTGTTGCGCGCTAACCACGCGAGGGGATATGGAACCTCTCTGACTAAGTACTTTGGGAGGTGTTAATTATGAGCTGGTCTGGTGTGTTGAAACCGTGTGTGTGTGTTTTGTGGTGTGTGAGGAGCATCAAGTGCACCTGCTAGGCCTGTCTAATGTGTCCTTCTCCTGGGTTGCGGCCTAATTAGCATCGCCCATTGAAAGCGCTTGTTAGACTTAGCCGTGCCTCGCATACCAAAGGAAGTATGCTAACCGTGGGTGTGGAAAGACGGCCTATCGTGGGTACATTGGTACACCCTCAGGTTAAAACTATTCGAATAGCCTCGCCCTAGGTTATGGACACGCTGGTTATTTCCCACAAGAACTAGACTACAACCTTTAAAAATTTAAAACTTGACATGGGTGGTATGAAGTGGTACTTCATGCTATTGTTGTGGTGGCTATTGGGTTAGTCACTCGTGATGCTGTCATCTACCTATTGTTATATTGGTCTCTCTTTATTTGAACAATAAGATTTAATTGCCAACTTTCTTTTAAATGTATTACCTTATTGCAAAGAAAACTTGCTTTATGTCAAAATAAGTCCGAGCCTCCTCCACTTAAATAAAGCTTGCATGTAGTTAATTATAGTTCTGCTATCTTACACGCCGGCTTCATAGTACAAAACAATTTTTGTACTGGGATGCTATGCTTAATTGTTTTATTGCAGGAAGAAGATGAGCTCGAGGGGCCTCACTTTTGTGAGATTTGTTGTATGTGTGTGGAGCGATTAGCTTGGCGGTCCCGTTGGTTGCCTCTGCGGGTAAAGGCACACCGATTGGCTTTGTTTATCGTCATCTTATGGCCCTTTGCTTCTATTGCTTAAATTAGTTACTTATGTGTTATTTGGCTTCACAAATTTCTCTTTGTAATAACTCTTTATATTATGTTTGTCTTCCGATTTGTTGCTTTAGCTTCATCTATGTGTATGAATGGAATTAATGCATAATTTTGTAACGGGTGTGTATAATGCATTTCTGGAAGTATACATATTCGAGGCTTGGTTTATTTGATTTGTGCCGCTAGGACCAAGTGGGTGGTTACTACCCAAGCCTAATAAACCGGGGTCCACAAATCTTCCAAAATTTCTAACGTGACGACGCTCTACTCAAAAATGAAGAAAATAAAGAAAACAAATAAATAACAGAGGCAAAACAAATTCCAAAAATTAAATAAAAATCTCAGATAAATAGATCTCGAATTTAGATGAATTTAGGAATTTGAATGAGCTCAATCGAGTTCTGATGAAAAGATATGGGCTCGAAGTTTCAATCTAAAAGAAAACCCTAATTTTGGATTTATCGAATTTTCGAATTATTTCTTAAAAGAAAATAAGATTATTGCACAAACATGACGTCAAGACAGAGAATTCAGAAATAAAATAAATTAAAACAAAATACCGACATGTGGGACCCACATGTCACGAGATGGCTCACAGACGACCAGTTCCTCATCGAGCTGATTAGATCCGAATCGGTGGATCGAGCTATGCGGCGCCGGATGTGGCACCGACGCGGATGCTACATAGATGACACGCAGTCGGATGGGCCGACGCGGCACCGAGGTGGCGGCCGACGCGGCCGGCCAATCGGCGGCGAGGCTCAGAACCATGGGATCCAACGATCACGCCCGCTCGCCATGCCGATGATACCGGAGGTAGAGGGTGCAAAGGCGATCACGATGGGGTGCTCACGGTGCACGGGACGATCAGGCAACCGCCGGCGAGGTTTAGGCGGCGGTGGACGACAGTTCGACGAGATCGCTTCCGACGGTGTTCGGCGGAATCCAAGGCGACCACGAAGCGCATCTTCTCAGGCGATGTCAACGACGGTGACGAGGAGCTCGAGCAGATCGACGCGCGCGCGCTGGCTCGCTTGGAGTTGGCGTCGCTGCAGATCGACCTTCGAGCCCCGCAGCTGCTAGGGTTTGGCGCAAGGGCTAAGGCGCCGCGAGGGGCGAGGTTGAGGGCTTGCCTCCTTTTTATAGCGTGGCTCGGGAGAGTCCGAGCAGCATACGGCGAGGGCGACAACGCGGATAAGGAAGGAGAAGAAGTTTGAGGCGAAGACGACGATGATGTGGGAGGGTGGGACCCACACGCCGCTGGCTAGGGCTCGCTAAACCGCTGGCAAACAAGGCGTGGGTGAGGCCGACCGTGGGACTCTGCACGCTAAGCCAAGAGGAGAGGCAGAGCGGGTCATGGTTTTGGGGCCGGGAAGGGAAGGTATCAAGTTTCAAAGAATTCGACCCAAAGCTTTTTCTCGAGATTTTAAATACGCTTTCTATTTTAGAAAATAGCAGTAAAAACGAAATAAGCAATAGAAAATAGCAAATTAACTCGTAAAATTCTAGAAAATCTAGAAAATATATCTGAGCACATAGAACCCAAATAAAATAGTTTTGACTATGGTTCATGTTGGGATTATTCATATTAAATGTTTTTGTTATTAAAGTCCAATATTAAGCTTTTGAATTAAATTCAAATAAAATCAAATGGTGACTTTTCTCCCTACCAACTATTCAAAAGATTTTAAAGCTCTAAAATTGGGATGTTACAAACCCCCTTAAGGGAATCTCAACCTCGAGATTTGGGCTAGCTTAGGAAAAGGTCGGGAACTCCTGCCACCTCTTCTTCACGCTCCCATGTTGCTTCTCCTTCCGAGTGGTTGCTCCACCAACCTTACAAAATGAATGGTCTTGCTTCTAGCGACGCTCGCGACATCCAAAATCTTGATTGGTCGCCTTCCTTGTAGGTGAGATCCTCCTTCAAGTCAATCGATTCTAGCGAGGCTTGCCCTTTGGCACACGAAGACACTTTGTATCACCTCTAACTTAGGGTTTGTATTTCAAATGTAAAATTTTGAGGAGAAATAAAACTTTTGTTGTCTCTTCAAATCATTTGAAAGTTTCTACAATTTTTCCTAGCAATTTCCAATTTGTAGAATTTAATTTTTGTAATTGGAAATTGTTGTTATCAGATTCTTAGCCTTCAAACTTGTGATCATCCTCTGAAACTATTTTTCCTAGCATCTTGATCATCCTATCTACCTCCCTGAATTATTTCACAATTTTTAGATTTTATTTGCTATTTCAAATGGCCAAGTCAAACTAGTTGAAATCTGTCAAACTCCCGACAGCAGCTTGTGAATTTTCTAGAACCATGCAGTGCATAAAAAGTTCTGGAAAAATTATACAAGGTTGTCCTCTGTCTCTAGTAGCTACTATAAAATTTCGAAATTTTTGAGCTCAGGAGCTACCTCTAAAATTCCCAAACCTTCTCTGTCTTTTTAAATCAAATTCTAAAAGTATCTGCCTTCTGCCCGAACCCAACTCAGCTCGAGTCCGACTTCGCACACTTGGTTCGGTCATACAATTAATCGCACGCGCTACGAGTCCAATCGATCGAATCGTCCGATGAAGATCGAACGATCCACGCGCGCGCATGCAACCGACTCGTCCGATGCATACACTAATCTCACCGTCCGCTTCTGCATCCAACGGCTTGCGGAGCATCGACAAATCAAGCCACCGGCTCGAACCGCTTGTGAGTCATCGACGGTGGACCCCACTTGTCGTCGTCACACTACCTCTCGCATGAGAGCTGAGTGCCGCATGACATTGCGCATGGACGCCACTCGCCTCGCCCGTCCACCGCTTCGCTTTTGCCAGGCGCGCATTACCTCCTACCGATCTTCCGCCGAGGCCATGCCCGCTGCGCAGCACCAATCACCCACTTTTTCGCTCACCGCTTGTCAAGACTGCTTGAGCCTCCGGTGCCGAGAGCGCCGCCACCTGATTCCTCCGCCTCTTCCCTACTTAAGCCCTACCAGAGCTCCTTTATCCTTCTTGGACACCATAAGACCACTTCCTACCCTCCATTACTTCCTGAGCTCCAACCGAGAGTGCGCAAACTCGTTCACGGCTGCAGTCGCCCGCAGGTCGCCCTCGCGACCGTGAAGATCATCCCTCTTTGCGCTGCCATATCGTGTTCCGTGATCCCCTTCTTGAATTTCCTCAACTAATTTTGAGTTTCACTCAGGACCGTTGAATTTTGAGTTCCTCCTTTTCTACTAAAACTGGCTCCTCGCCCTCATCACCGTGAGTTGGTCCTTGGTCGATTGCTTGCTTCAAAGACCGCCCCGCACTTACCCGAGCTATCTACATCTTCGCCCCTCCTATCTTTGCTCGTGCTGCTTTCCTCGTCGCCTTTGACCGCCTCGCTCATCGTCGCCACCATCTCCCGCAATCTCTCTCCGCATCATCCTAGTAAGTTCTGGGACCTTAGTATAGCTTTAGCGCACGCCAGTTCGTTATGTATCGCTAGCTTGTCGCTGCCGCTTTGCCGTAGCATGAACTCCGCCTCGCCGTCACCGCCGCCGTCACCTCCGACTTGCCCACCTGTCGTCGGGTGCGCAATAGCATCGATCCCATTTTGGCCTTTTGCCGATCGCGGGCTTGCTTTGCCACGCGCACGCAAGTTCGAGCTCACGCCTCTGTTGTCGATGAGCTAGCGATTTTCGAGTACGCCGAGAACGCCCGGCGATTCTTTGAACCCGCTGCCGACGCCGCTCTCCGGCCGAGTCAAGTCCGACTCGCCGCCGCGGCCCCGCCGTCAGAGACCGTGGGCTAGCCGGGCCGGTAGAATAAGTATTAAATGCTTTTGATTTGAATGCTTTTCCGTTTGCCGATAATTCATTTAAACTTAGAAAATTCATATCTAATTCAATTTTTATCCAAATTGCATGAAACCGGCATTGCTAATTTTCATTTTAAGTGTGCTACTTGGATAAAATTAACTTCACCCATGTCTCTGAGCAAAAATTTGTTAGTTAATAAATGATGTCTTATGTATCTTCTAAATTAGAAAATTCATATCTTTCTCAATAATTGTCCAAACCAATAATCCAATTGTGAAAATTTCATTTTTAATATACTAATTCGAGGATAGGTTTTAGATACTATGTTTGTTCATGAAAATTTGTTGGATAATTAACTAGTGACATGTTGTGTTTTTAGCTTAGAAAATTCATAGAAAATTATTAATAACTTAAAATAATTTGTTCTCTGCTTTCTAAAATTTTGTTATATCATGCTTAGGTCTGAAAAAGTTTAGTGTGTTTGTTTTTGTTGTATTGTTTGAGTTTGGTCCTGTTATTCGCTCTTATTCATTGCTTTGTTCAATCGTTAGATTCGATATTTGCGCAACCCCAGAACGATCCTCCGCACCATATCGAGCAACAAGAACTGTGCAAGCGCTTGATCATGATAATCCCAAAGATTTTAAAGTCTAATATTTTGTTTCAAATTGTATGTATGCATTGCTTAATTTGTGTTAAATTGATTAGTTAAACAGTAGCTGCATATCCTCGTAGACAAAATATTGATCTCTACTACCTGAGCCTAGGTTATTTGTCGTGATTAGAGATCGCGGATGATCTCTTATCACTTAGTAGATCCGGTCAACTTGCTTAGACATGCTTAGCTATCTCAGAGAATCAAGCGATTATCGACTTTAGTCAGAACCTTGATCACACAAAATTTACTACAACTTTATGTTTCAAAGATTTTGCTATGCTTACTTGCAAAACTAAAACCAAAAACAAAAATGATTTGGACGCGCACAATGGTAAGAATGGTGTGATCTTTTGGGTGTGATCGAAAGGTGCCCGTCAATTAAGGACCGAACATCTTGTGAGTTTTTGTTATCTAGGCATTTCGCGTATAACCACACTAGAGGGTATGGGACCTCTTGACCTAGTACTTTGGCGTGTATTGGTCCCGGTCGCAGGAGGTCGCAGGAGGGACGGAGGTGGGAGCATGGTAGTTGTCCAAAAGCTTTATCCCGAGCGGTAGTTGTCTTTTCGCTTTACCATGTAAGCGCATGGTGTTTCTACCATACGAGCTGCTCGGTTGATACACAATATTGGAAACACCTCAGAGACTTAGTCGTGCGTGCATACCTTCGAAGTGTGCTTTGGCTTAAAGGCGGTCCGAGGTGTGGGTACAGTGGTACACCCTTGCAGGTTAAAAACTATTCGAATAGCCTCGCCTCTAGGTGATGGACACGCTGGGTAAGCTTATCGAGAGTTAGACCGCAACATTTAAATTAAAACTTGATGGGTGGTACGAACTGGGATTCGTGTATTGTTGTGGTGACTATTGGGATAGTCACTTAGGTTGTTTATCTTTCGCTTTTGTTATTATTATCCTTATCAAGTATTTCAATCTTAAAATGAATTGCAAACTTGCCTTTAAAATCAGATTATATTATTGCAAATGAAAGTTGGCTTTATGCAAATGAAACATATGGTTTCCACTAAACAAGCTCGCATGTAGCATATGAACAAAGTCCGCTAGTTCACACGCCACCTGGCGTACAAAGACAATCTTTGTACTCGTGTGCTTTGCTTAATGTTTTGTTGCAGAGGAAGAAGGTGAGCCTCGTGGGCCTCACTTCGTGAGTCGGTCTGCCGCTTCATGGGTGACGACTAGGCTTATGTCCTGGCCGATGCCTTGTGGGTTGAAGGCACACCGATTGGCTTTGTTTATAGCCATCTTATGGCACTTTTGCTTCCACCGCTGCTCGTTATTTGTGTATCTCGCACCCGCCGCCTATGTCCTGTAATATTGTTACTATTTGTTTATCTTCCGCTTGGAAGTGTGGTGTTTGGACTCTATGTGTGGAATGGAGTTGATGTCTAATTTTGTACCGTGTATACCGTCGAAGTATACATATCTCGAGGATCGCTTTATTTGATTTGTGATGCTAGGACCAGTGGTTGGTTACATTACAAACCAAATAAACTGGGTCCTCACAAAGTTGGTATCGAGCCATTCTCGACCGTAGTAACCAAGCATAGTCGCCCTTAGGGTATTTTGAAAGTCTTATTTTCAAATTATAAAAGGTTTATGAAAACTTAGGCAGTGTTCTCAGATTTTACTCTCTTACCTATCTTAGCCTTCTACTCTCATCTTACTCTAATTTGAGTTTAAAACTTGGTTTCTCTCTTTCCTTTCAAAAGATAGTTACTACCTATGGAATCACTTTGGGAGAACCATAGATAATTAGTCTAATTAAAATTTGTGGAGCATATGGTAAGATATGTATGAGTTTGCTAAGTGTCCGATTTTTGTCATTGGTTTTGTAACTTCAAAGTCTTGTGTTTGTTTTGTGTCATAGCGTTATTTGCAGTCATCAACTTCATGTTTTCCGCCATTGTTAACTTGTCTTAGTGAAACAGATGGCCGGAGAACGCGCGGCGCCAAGCCAGGCGGGTCATGATGAGGAGCTTCCTCCTCCGACCATGGTCGAGGTGCTCGCCGATCGAGCGAAACCGCATGGACCGA
The DNA here is from genome assembly GCA_036346255.1 of Ampelocalamus luodianensis. Taxonomy (NCBI): domain Eukaryota; kingdom Viridiplantae; phylum Streptophyta; class Magnoliopsida; order Poales; family Poaceae; genus Ampelocalamus; species Ampelocalamus luodianensis. The sequence goes on from CM070620.1 coordinate 56,451,811, forward strand.
CGCTAATCTTGGAGGTTATTGCTAGGAATACCTCCACCGCCGGTGGTGGCGCCACCGCACTCGCGGGGACTTGCAGAGTTCCTCCGCACACGCCGCCGACTTTCTCCCGCCCAGGACCTCTCGATGCGATGATTGGTTGCGCATGGTTGAGCGAAGCTCAACATAGCTCGCGCCGCGCAGGATAAGGCACTCTTCGCGCCCCACCACCTGAGGGCGCAAAGACTCATGGTGGGAGAACTATCTCGCCATGCACCGCGGCCATGTGGTCGCGGGAGGAGTTCGATCACTGCTTCCGGGCCCACATCCCGCATGGCCCGATGAAGTCAAAAGAAAGAATTCTCGCGCCAAGCAAGGGCGCAAACTGTGACGAGTACCTTTACGAGTTCAATCATCCGCTCGCATGCTCCGGGAGGTGGCCTCGATGAGGCTACAGAGAAATTTATGGATGGCTTGTCCGAGGAGCCGCAGGACAAGCTATCCATTGTGGACTTCGCACTTTCGTGCCTTGGTAGATAAGGCCATTGTTGCAGAGCATAAGGCAAAGGCGCTGGCGAGTCCCGCAGCGCAAATGGGAGGCACATCGCCACTCACACCACCTGCTCGCTCTCTGCCGCACCAAAGGGCTCTGCTTTTTGCTCCACCGGCGCCGAGACCATCTCGCACCACTCCTCGCCCACCGCAGTCGTAGCCAAATGCACGCGCGCATGCGATCCAAGAGAGCAGAGCTCCGCAATCCGGCGCCGAGGTGACTTGAGCCGCCGCCACAACAAGGGCCATTATGCGAATGCTTGCCCTCGAGTGTTGCAGCAGCTCGTCCCTAATGGAGGACGCGGCAGGAGCGGCCACCCGCCCACCAAAAGATTATTCGTAAGACCTGTGGTGCGAGCAATGCTGCCGTGAACCACCTATCACCGAGGAGGCTCAGAGAGGCGCCGATGTCGTGATTGGTACACTTTGTTAATTCTCGCCCCGCCGCAGATATTTGATTCTCGAGCATCGATTTTTTATTTCAAGATCATTTGCTGCTGTTAGTGGTCTTCGCCGTTCCTTTGGGAGTTCCGCTGCTCATCCGCCTCCGGATCGGAAATGAGAGCCGAGCCAGTGTCGGATGTTCCTATCATAGTCCAAGGAGGGGTTTTAGCAAATCTTATTCTCGCCGGGCCAATGAGTCCGATGTGATTCTGGCATGGATTGGTTGTCCCAACATTTGGGGCAAATCGACAGCTGTGAAGATTGTCTACCTTACCAAACTTCTTCAAAGCAGCAAGTCGGATTTTCGCCGCACCGCAGGGGCCACATCTATGTGCATTAGAGACAAAGCCACTTGCGTATTCGTGGATGTTCCCATAGTATTCGACTTTGGGGATGTCTTTCCAAGACTTGCCCGATGCCTCCGCTCGAGACTGAGTTTGTCATCGAAGTTGCTGCCCAGCATCGCCCCGATTTCAAGGCGCCAGATCGAATGCCTCCCAATGATCTAGAAGAATTGAAGAAGCAGCTTGGTGAGCTCCAAGCAAAGGGTTTCATCCGCCCCAGCCATCTCCTTGGGGTTGTCCGTGATCTTTGTGAAGAAGAAGGACAAGACTTTGCGCATGTGTGTTGATTACCGCCCTCTCAATGAAGTGACGTGAAGAACAAATATCCTCCGCCCCGCATTGATGATCTTTTGACCGCTTGTCCGGAGCTCGTGTGTTCTCCAAGATTGATTCGAGATCGGCATCATCAAGTCCGATCGTACGAGGATATTCAAGACGGCCACTACTCGTTATGGCCTGCATTTAGTACACCGCCATGTCTTTCGGATTAACCAATGCTCCAGCCTTTGTTCATGAACTTGATGAATTCAGATTCATGGAGTTTTTGGACAAATTTGTGGTGGTCTTCATTGATGATATTCTTATTTATTCCAAGATCAAGCAGAGTATGCCGAGCATCCAAGATTGTTTTGGGCAAATTATGGAGCATCACCGATGCGGTTCAAAGAAATGTGAGTTCGTTGAAGGAAGTAGCATTTTTGGGCCATGTTCTTTCACCGAGGCATAGTCGTGGATCCCAAAGAAAGTCAACGATGTTCTATCTTGGGCCACCAAGTCACCATCGATGCGGAGTTTTTGGTTTAGCTGGCTACTATCGCCGCTTATCGAGAACTTCCAAGATCGCAGTCGATGACCGAATTGCTTAAGAAGGACAAGAAGTTTGTATGGTCCTCTCGCTTGTGATGAGAGCTTTCAGAGCTCAAACAACATTGACTTCACTCCAGCCTCTTACTCTTCCCGATATCCACAAGAGCTTCGATATTTATTATGATGCCTCTCTGTGGGACTCTGATGTGTTCTTATGCAGAAGGCAAGGCAGCCTATGCATCCAGCAATTGAGGCCTCATGAGCTCAACTATCCCACCCATGATTTAGAGCTTGTCGCAGAGTTCATGCACTCAAGATTTGGCGCATTATTTGATCTGAAACCGCTGTGAGGTGTATTCCACCACAAGAGTTTGAAATACTTGTTCACTCACCAGATCCAACCTCAGCAGAGGAGATGGCTAGAATTGATCAAAGATTATGATATGGGTATTCAGATCATCCTGGCAAGGCCAATGTGGTTGCCGATGCACTTAGCCGAAAGGTGTATTGCAAGATTGATGATCCAAGAGCAAAGAACTCCGCATCGCTGCAGAGTTTCAAATGCCTCAACTTGGGTTTGGTTGAACATGGTTCCTTTGTCGCTTGGTTGTGCAACCAACCTTGGTGGATCAAGTCAAGGCAAACAAAGAATCGATGATGGTGTGGGTAAAATCGCTGTAATATCAAGGGTGGATCACCAAGTGTTTCATGTAAGATGAGCACTGTTGTATGGTTTGGGCAGCGCCTTGTGGTCCCAAAGGTCCCTGAGTTATGGATTTGATTCTTCAGAGGCCCATGATTCGCTTTTGTCCATCCATCCCGGGCCACTAAAATGTACCAAGATCGGCTGAGATTCTCGTGGACTCGCATGAAGCGCGAGATTGCCGTGTTCGTGGCCGATGTGACATATGTTGTCGCACAAGGTCTAGCATCATCGCCCCGCAGTTCTCTCCACTTTTGCCTATACCAGAGTGGAAGTGGGATTCCGCAGTATGGACTTATCATCGGGTTTGCCCTGCATTTCTTCTGGGAAGGATGCTATCCGGTGGTTATTGACCGATTGACAAAAGTAGCACATTTTCTGCTTGCAGGTACCGCCTTTAGCGCCGTGAATTGGCGATCTCTATATCTCCCGTGATTGTGAGCTTGCATGGTGTGCCACTTAACGACAGTGTCGATCGTGGCTCTTTTCACTTCTGGCTTATGGCACGCTTTACAGAAGCCATGGGGACCCGCTTTTCTTTCAACCACCTTATCATCCTCGTGATCGATGGTCGACGGAGCGAGTCAACCAAGTTCTTGAAGATATGTTCGTGCTTGTGTTCTTTCCTATGGGAAGAATTGGGAGAAGTGCCTACCGCTTGCCGAGTTCTCCACAACAATCTTTCCAGCTAGTCTCTGATGGCACCGCTTGAGGCTTTGTATGGGAGGCGATGCAGTAACCCCATTGAACCGGTCGAGACCGGGAGAGACAGCTTTGGCTCGGGATTCCATCAATGAGGCCGAAAGTCAAGTGCGCTTGATTCGTGAGCACTTCGCCGTAGCTCACCCGTGCAAGAGTTATGCGATCGCGCCGCCGTGAGTTGAGTTTCCACCAATGACTTTGTGTATCTCAAAGTCTCACCTCCGGGACATCGCTGCTTGTGTCAAGGGCAACCGCCTCGATATGCCCGCCGACGCATCATCAAGAAAGTGGGAGCCGCTGCATACAAGTTGGAGCGCTACCACACTCGAAGGGGTGCATGATGTTTTCCATGTGTCACAATTGAAGAAGTGCCTCCGTATTCCAGCTTGAGGAAACACCATTGGAAAATATCGATGTGCAGAAGATCTGCCTTATCGTGAGCGCCCGCTCGTATCCTCAAGAAGCTCGAACGCAGAACGAGGAACCGTGGTGATCAAGTTCTCAAAGTTCAGTGGTCGAACCACTCCGAGGATGAAGCCACTTGGGAGCGGGAAGATCGCCTCCGAGCAGATTACCCATCCTTCTTCTCCCAGCTGATCGTAATCTCTACGTAGATTCCCGTAAGGGGGAGATTTGTAACACCTCTAACTTAGCGCTTGTATTTCAAATGTAAATTTTGAGGAGAAATAAAACTTTTGTTGTCTCTTCAAATCATTTGAAAGTTTCTACATTTTTCTAGCAATTTCCAATTTGTAGAATTTAATTCTTGTAATTGGAAATTGTTGTTATCGATTCTTAGCCTTCAAACTTGTGATCATCCTCTGAAACTATTTTTCCTAGCATCTTGATCATCCTATCTACCTCCCTGAATTATTTCACAATTTTAGATTTTATTTGCTATTTCAAATGGCCAAGTCAAACTAGTTGAAATCGTCAAACTCCTCGACAGCAGCTTGTGAATTTTCTAGAACCATGCAGTGCATAAAAGTTCTGGAAAATTATACAAGGTTGTCCTCTGTCTCTAGTAGCTACCATAAAATTTCTGAAATTTTTGGAGCTAAGGAGCTACTCTAAAATTCCCCAAACCTTCTCTCCTTTTAAATCAAATTCTAAAAGTATCGCTCTCTGCCCAACCCAACTCGTGCTCGAGTCCGACTCGACACTTGGTCTTGGTCACGCTAACTAATCGCACCACACGGCGAGTCCAATCGATCGAATCGTCCGATGAAGATCGAACGATCCACGGCGCGCATGCAACCGACTGTCCGAATGCATACACTAATCTCACCGTCCGCTTCGCATCCAACGGCCGCGGCGACATCGATCAAATCAAGCCACCGGTTCGAACCGCCAGAGTCATCGACGGTGGACCCCACTTGTCGTCGCCACCTACCTCTCGCATGAGAGCCGAGTGCCGCGACATTGCGCATGGACGCCACCTCGCCTCGCCGTTCCGCCACCGCTTCCCGCCAGGCGCGCATTACTCCCTGCCGATCTTCCGCCGAGGCCATGCCCCGCGCAGCACCAATCACCCACTTTTTCGCTCACCGCTTGTCAAGACCGCTTTGAGCTCCTGGTGCCGAGCGCCGCCACTGTATTCCTCCGCCTCTCTTCCCTACTTAAGCCCTACCAGAGCTCCTTTATCCTTCTTGACACCATAAGACCACTTCCTACCTCCATTACTTCCCGAGCTCCAACCGAGAGAGCGCAAACTCGTTCACTACCGTGTCGCCCGCTGTCGCCCGCACCGCTGAAGATCATCCCTTCTTTGCTGCCATATCGTGTTCCGCATCCCCTTCTTGAATTCCTCAACTAATTTTGAGTTTCACTCGCAGGACCGTTGAATTTTGAGTTCTCCTTTCGCCGAAACTCTGGCCTCGCCCTCATCACCGTGAGTTGGTCCTTTGGTCGATTGCTTGCTTCAAAGACCGCCCCGCACTTACCCGAGCTATCTACATCTTCGCCCCTCCTATCTTTGCTCAGTTGTTTCCCCTCGCGTCGCCTTGACCGCTCCTGCTCATCGTCGCCACCATCTCCGCAATCTCTCCTCCGCATCATCCTAGTAAGTTCTGGGACCTTAGTATAGCTTTAGCGCACGCCAGTTCGGTTATGTATCGCTAGCTTGTCGCTGCCGCTTGCCGTAGCATGAACTCCGCCTCGCCGCCGCGCCGCCGTCAGTCACTCCGACTTGCCCGCCGTGTCGCCGCGCGCGCACAGCATCGATCCCATTTTGGCCTTTTGCCGCATCGCGGGCTTGCCGCCGGCGCGCGCGCAAGTTCGAGCTCGCGCTCGTTGTCGGATGAGCTAGCGATTTTCGAGTACGCCGAGAACGCCCGGCGCGATTTTTGAACCCGCCGCCGACGCCGCCGCCGGCCGAGCCAAGTCCGACCGTCGGGCCGCAGCGTCCCGCCTCGCGAGACCGTGGGCTAGCTGGCTCGTCGTAGAATAAGTATTAAATGCTTTTGATTGTAATGCTTTTCTCGTTTGCCGATAATTCATTTAAACTTAGAAAATTCATATCTAATTCAATTTTTATCCAAATTGCATGAAACCAAAGGCTGTTAATTTTCATTTTAAGTGTGCTACTTGATAAAATTAACTTCACCCATGTCTCTGTAGCAAAAATTTGTTAGTTAATAAAATGATGTCTTATGTATCTTCTAAATTAGAAAATTCATATCTTTCTCAATAATTGTCCAAATCCAATAATCCAATTCAGAAAATTTCATTTTTAATATACTAATTTTAGGATAGGTTTTAGATACTATGTTTGTTCATGAAAATTTGTTGATAATTAACTAGTGACATGTTGTGTTTTTAGCTTAGAAAATTCATAGAAAATTATTAATAACTTAAAATAATTTGTTCTCTGCTTCTAAAATTTTGTTATATCATGCTTAGGCTGCTGGAAAGTTTAGTGTGTTTTGTTTTGTTGTATTGTTTGAGTTTGGTCGGTGTTATTCGCTCTATTCGCGCTTTGTTCAATCGTTAGATTCGATATTTGCGCAACCCCGAGAACGATCCTCCGCACCATATCGAGCAACAAAGAACTGTGCAAGCGCTTTGATCATGATAATCCCAAGATTTTAAAGTCTAATATTTTGTTTCACTGTATGTATGCATTGCTTAATTTGTGTTAAATTGATTAGTTAAATCCAGAGTCGCATATCCTCGTAGACAAAATATTGATCTCTACTACCGAGCCTAGGTTATTTGTCGTGATTAGAGATCGGATGATCTCTTATCACTTAGTAGATCCGGTCAACTTGCTTAGACATGCTTAGCTATCGTGAGAATCAAGACATCGACTTTAGTCAGTAACCTTGATCACACAAAATTTACTACAACTTTATGTTTCAAAGATTTTGCTATGCTTACTTGCAAAACTAAAACCAAAAACAAAATGATTTGGACGCGGCACAATGGTAAGAATGGTGTGATCTTTGGGTGTGATCGAAAGGTGCCCGTCAATTAAGGACCGAACATCTTGTGAGTTTTTGTTATCCAGCATTTCGGCGCATAACCACACTAGAGGGTATGGGACCTCTCTGACCTAGTACTTTGGCGTGTATTGGTCCCGGTCGCAGGAGGTCGCAGGAGGGACGGAGGTGGGAGCATGGTAGTTGTCCAAAAGCTTTATCCTCGAGTGGTAGTTGTCTTTTCGGCTTTACCATGTAAGCGCATGGTGTTTCTACCCATACGAGCTGCTCGGTTGATACACAATATTGGAAACAAACAGAGGACTTAGTCAGGCCGCATACCTTCGAAGTGTGCTTTGGCTTAAAGGCGGTCTCGAGGTGTGGGTACAGGTACACCGCAGGTTAAAAACTATTCGAATAGCCTCGCCCTAGGTGATGGACACGCTTGGGTAAGCTTATCGAGAGTTAGACCGCAACATTTAAATTAAAACTTGATGGGTGGTACGAACTGGGATTCGTGTTATTGTTGTGGTGACTATTGGGATAGTCACTTCTAGGTTGTTTATCTTTCGCTTTTGTTATTATTATCCTTATCATATTTCAATCTTAAAAATGAATTGCAAACTTGCCTTTAAAATCAGTATTATATTATTGCAAATGAAAGTTGGCTTTATGCAAATGAAACATATGGTTTCCACTAAACAAGCCCGCATGTAGCATATGAACAGTCTCGCTAGTTCACACGCTGCCTTTGCGGTACAAAGACAATCTTTGTACTCGTGTGCTTTGCTTAATGTTTTTGTTGCAGAGGAAGAAGGTGAGCCTCAGGCCTCACTGGTGAGTCAGGCCGCCGCCGTGGGTGACGACTAGGCTTGGCGGTCCTGGCCGATGCCTTGTGGGTTGAAGGCACACCGATTGGCTTTGTTTATAGCCATCTTATGGCACTTTTGCTTCACTGCTGCTCGTTATTTGTGTATCTCTGGCCTGGCTTCGCCTATGTCCTGTATTATTGTTACTATTTGTTTATCTTCCGCTTGGAAGTGTGGTGTTTGGACTCTATGTGTGGAATGGAGTTGATGTCTAATTTTGTACCGGTGTGTATATCGCTCGAAGTATACATATCTCGAGGATCAGCTTTATTTGATTTGTGATGCTAGGACCAGGTGGTTGGTTAAGCATTACAAACCAAATAAACTGGGGTCCTCACACACTTCTTCAACTGTGAGACATGAAAGACATCATGCACTCCTGCTAATGACAGCGGTAGCTCCAACCGATAAGCAACTTCTCCACGACGCCCAAAATCTTGAACGACTAACATACCTAGGCAAGCTTCCTTTGGCATGAAACCTTTGACACCTCCGAGCGGAGTAACTCAAGATAAACAAAATCTCTGTTCAAAGTCGAGATCACGACGATGATTATCAACATAGCTCTTCTGCCTGGACAGAGCTATCTTCAATCTTTCTCTGATCATGGCCACTTGCTCTTCTGCTTCTTGAATGATGTCTGGACCGAATACCAAACGTTCAGCAGTTTCTGACCAATTCAACGGGGTTCTGCAGGCACGACCATACAAAACTTCAAATGGTGACATTTGCAGACTAGCTTGATAACCGTTGTTGTATGAAAATTATGCATATAGTAAACTTTTATCCCAACGAGTAGCATTAGCTAGAGCACAAGCTCTCAACATATCCTCCAATATCTGATTAACTCTTTTAGTCTACCCGTCTGTCTGTGGATGATACGCATTACTAAAATTCAGATGGGTACCCAATGCTTCATGTAAACTTTGCCAAAAATGAGAGGTGAACTGAGATCCTCAATCTAACACTATCTGCTTGGGCACACCGTGAAACTGATAATTCTTGCCATGTACAATTTCGCAAGGCGATCTCCTGAGTAAGTGGTTTTAACTGGCAGGAAATGAGCAACCTTGGTCAAGCGATCAACGATTACCCAATTCGAATCATAACCCGATTGGGTCTTGGGTAAACCAGTAATGAAATCCATTCTGATCTCTTCCCACTTCCATTCTGGAATCCTCAAGGGTTTCAACAAACCTGCTAGTCTTTGATGTTCTGCCTTTACCTTCTGACATACGTCGCACAAGGCAACGAACTCTGCGACTTCTCGCTTCAAATTTGGCCACCAAAATTTAGTCTTAACATCCTAGAACATCTTAGTACTTCCAGGGTGAATTAAATACTTTGAGTCATGGGCTTCCTTTAAGATTAGTTGCCTTAACCCATCAATATCTCGTACACAGATACGACCATTAATCCAGAGTATGTCTTGATCATCCTTGGTAAAATCTTTGAATTTCCCTTCTGCCATTTTGAGCTTGATGTCTGACAACACGGGATCCTTTGGTTGCGCTTCACGAATCTGCTTCTCCAAGGTAGACTGTACTTCCAAACTAGCCACAAATCCTTCAGATACGACTTCTAGCCTTAGCTTCTGAAACTCGTCTTGAAGTTCTGAACAAAACTCTTCCACTTCTAAAGCATTATAGTAGCTCTTACGACTCAGAGCATCTGCAACTACATTGTCTTTTCCGGATGGTAGTGGATGCCAAGATTATAATCTTGATCAATTCTAACCATCTCCTCTATCTCATGTTCAAATCGACCGAGTAAAGATATACTTCAAAGCATTGTGATCTGCTTAGACTTCACAAATGACACCGATGAGGTAATGACGCTAAATCTTTAAAGCATGCACTACGCGGCTAATTCCAAATCATGGGTAGGATAATTTCATCGCGGCGCCTTAATTGCCTTGACGCATAAGTGACAGCTTCTTCCTTCTTGCATTAGGACGCATCCTAATCCTTGACGCAGCATCACAAGAGATATCAAAACCTTCCAATGTCCGCAAAATTAACATCGGGTGAAGTCAAACGGTTCTTTAATTCTTGAAAACTTTCTTCACAGTCAGTCCAAGTGAACTTTTCTCCTTCAACAATTGCGTAAGAGGCTTAGCAATCGATGAGAATCCTTCAATGAAACAAATGATAATATCCTCGCCATTCCCAAGAAACTTCAGATCCGAAGTTACCGCCTTGGGTTGCTCCTCAATGTAACACCGCTTAACTTTACTGTGGTCAACCGCAACTCTCTTGGTCATCATTACATGACCAAGAAAATCAGCTTCCTTCTTCCAAAAATCACACTTATGAACTTGGCATACAACTGATGCTCTTTGAGTTTTTCCAAGACTATCCTTAAATGTTCGGCGTGATCTTCCTCCGTCTTGGAGTAAACCAAAATATCATCAATAAATACGACTACAAACTTGTCCAAAAATTCCATGACTACTTTATTCATCATGTTCATGAAGTATGCAGGGGCATTAGTCAGGCCAAAGGACATAACTAGGAACTCATAATGTCCATACCGCGTTGAGAAAGCGGTCTTCGGTATATCCTTAGGACACATCTTCAGCTGATGGTAACCTAATCGCAGGTTGATCTTTGAGAACACTCCGGCTCCTTTTATCTGATCAAACAAATCATCAATCTGGGGTAGTGGGTACTTGTTCTTGATAGTAACCTCGTTGAGGGAACAGTAATCAATACACATTCTCATGCTTCCATCTTTCTTCTCGACAAACAACACCGGCGCTCCCCATGGCGCATTTAACAAGGTCTCACGAAACCTTTCTCAAGAAGCTCTTCTATCCGCTTCTTCATCTCTACCAATTCATCTACCGGCATCCGATAAGGTCTTTGAAATTGGTGCTGTCCCTAGCACTAAGTCGATGGCAAACTCGATGTCACGGTCCGGTGGCATTCCTGGTAGTTCTTCTGGGAATACATCCGGATACTCACTGACGATTGGTACATCTTCCAAAGATACGGCCTTCAGACTGTTGACTAACAGATGTCCGTCACGAACTGAGGTGGCTAGGAAATCTACCTTGTTTCCCTTGGCATCTTCAACTGTTACGGCTCTTCGGCCACAATCTAGCACAGCTTTGTGCTTGGATAACCAATCCATGTCGAGAATAACATCTAAGGCTTGAGTATCTAGAACAATCAGGTTGGCTAAAAACTCAACTCCAGCTATGAGTAACTTAGCTCCTAAACAACCCACTTTAGTACTTAGCTCTGCTCCAGGCGATTGGACTAATAGAGTGTGCTTAAGACGCATGACTTCCAATTTATTCTTGGTTGCAAAAACTCCCGAAACAAACGAATGCGAAGCCCTAGAATCAAACAGAACTGATGCAGGTACTGAGTTAACAAGAAACTTACCTAGTATGACGTCTGGTGCTTCTTGGGCTCCTTCCGGAGTGACGTGGTTGACACGGCCAATGGCCACGACGACTGCGTGCTCTCGCTTGACCGCAACTTGTGAAGCTCCTTGATTATTGCCCGCGCCGTGTCTTGGTGGTGTAGCTCCAAGATTGAAGCATACCGGAGTGATTGTTCCTCTCGTGGACACCGACAGGCAAAATGTCCCGGCCGACGGTGTGTAACATACTTTGGCACATTCTCGCTGATTGCCCTCGGCCGTTGATAGGTGTAGAGTTGCGGAAGTTCGTGAGCAAAAAAGAGGTGCCGGGTTAGTGCAGTGCTCAACGAATTATGGTGTAAAACGATTAAACCGCGTGGAACCGCCTCGCTCACGCTGCGGATCGATGGCCTCCTCTAAGCCATCCGGCGCTGCAACTGCCCTCCGCCTCCTGCGCTTGTCCTCCGCCTTGCGCTTGTCCTCCGTAACAAAAGTTTATTAACCAGCCCCAAAGTCGTGGAAGGTGTGGGCGATCAGCCGACTTGGTACCCAGTTGTTCGCCCTTCGTAGCGACTCGCGAGCCTTGTCCATGGCGACATCCTCCACGCGCGTAGCGAGCTAGCCGGGAAAACTTGTTGAGATAGTTGGACACCGACATAGCTCCTTGCTTGAGAGCGCGAACTCATCCTTCTTCGATGAATAATACCTTCCAAAGACATGATATTGGCGTAAATGTCGCAGTAAATCTCTTCCCTGTGTGATATTCTCATGAGTCTCATGGGCGCATAGAAGTTCTCACACCATTCAGCAGCTATGCCCTCCATCTGGTGAGTAGCGTATAAAACCTTCTCATGGTCGCTGCACTGGGTGACCAGCAACTTCCTTTCAATAACCCGAAGCCAATTATCTGCTTCCACTGGGGAGACGTGTCCAGACAATGTTGGTGGATGAGTCCTCATAAACTTCGTAAGTTTAGACGGTCCATGGTGACCATGAGCAGCTGGGGCTCCATGCTGATGATCGTTGTTGTTGTTGATCTGATTGTTCATAGCTTGCATCTGATTCATCATGGTATTCATTAGTTCTGTTTGCGTTGCCATGAAAGCTCCGAAATTTTGCAAGTCAATCGGGGGTGCTTGTGGTGGAACTGCTCCTGCGGCTGGTTGCTCATTGCCTCCCGGCGCTGGGGTACCGGAACCACTTGCAGCAGTCTGACGAGTTTGAACCATCTGGTGAAGCTCCATGGGTTAGATGAGGTAGCAAGCACAAGATGAGTTAAGAACTAAGTAGGGGTAGGTTAAACCCAACAAAACACACCAAGTGTAATAAACTCTAAGTTAGGTTGTGTTTCAAATGTAAAATTATGAGGAGAAATAAAACTTTTGATGCCTCATGAAATCATTTGAAAGTTGTCAACATTTTCCCCTAGCAATTTCCATTTTCTAGAATTATATTCTTGTGAATGGAAGTTGTTGTCAACAAAATTCTTGACCTTAAACTTGTGATCATCCTCTGGAAGTGTTTTTCCTACCTTCCTAACCTTCCTAGCCACCTCTCTGCAAAATCTCACAATTTTTAGATTTTGTTTGCATTTTCAAAAGGGCAAGTCAATCCAGTTTAAAATCTGGTCAAACCCTTAGTGCAGAAGCTTGTGAATTTTCTGGAGGAAAATGTGGTTCACGAAAATTCCTGGAAAATTACACAAGGTTGTCCTCTGTCCCAGTTAGCGCCCATAAAATTTCGGAATTTTTGGAGCTCTGAACTACCTCTAAAAATTCCCAAACCTGCTTAGTCTTTTGATTTCAAACTCGAATCACTGCTTGTTGGGCTCGAACCTAACTCGGCTCGAGTCCGACCGCGCCGCCGGCTCGATCGCGCTAACTAACAGCACCGCCCGAGCCCGATCATGCTAACCGTCCGATGCGCATCGTGACGGTTCACATCGCGCTCAACCCGAAGTCCGCTCTACCAACTCATCCGGCCAAGCGTCGCCGCCATCGACGAGTGGGCTATCCTCGCCGTTCGCCTCGCCTTCTCCGCCTCACCGATCTTGCGACCGCCGCACATGAGCGCCACGCACTCGCCGCTGCCACCTATTTGCCCTCGTGTCCGCCCGTGGCGCATCGCCAGCCTTCATTACCTCACCGCGACCACTCATCCTCGCTTTCCCGCTCGTAGCTCTTCTCCGCCTGCTTGATTTCGCCGAGAAGAACCCCTGGCAGCACCGCCGCAGTTAGCGCCGCTTGATCCCGCGATCGCGCCATCGTGATCCACTCTTCGCCGCCCATTTTGCCCATCCCGAACCTTCGGCGCCCAGAGATCGCCGGAGCGACTTCGCTGCCTCCGCTCCGGCTGGCGCGCCGAGCTTGCTAGTGCTCGTGAGTCTCAAGCCTCGCCGCTTGATCCCACTTGATCGCAATGCTCCACCGATGCTCACGGTAGGTTCATTTTCGCTTTGGTGCATCGTGGAGGGTGTGCGCGGTTCTTCTCCGAGCACTGTTCCGCCACCGTGGCAATTCCGCCGCCTCTGACATTCTTCTTCGGCGTTATCTTGGGCTTATCCTTCCGGAGTCGAGGCGGCCGCTGCGCACCTTCCCGGCTTCTCGTCCGTAGCGCTTTCTCCGCGAGAGCCGTGGTTCGCTCTCCGCCTGCTTCGCCGCCGCCGCCGACATCCTTGAGATCCCGGTCACCGCCATCGAAGTTCGCAAGGCCGCGTGAACTCAAGGTATAACCTCTCGCCCGAGCCCCGCTGCTGCTAGATCCGCTGCGCGCCGCCGCCGCCGCCCCGTGGTCGCCGGTGAGCCGCGGCAGCTAGCTCTAACCTCCCCTTTAGTTCTTAATCGCCGCTTAGCCAGACACCGCCGGTGGACCTCTCTCGTTAATCGCGCGAGATCTTTAATCCGCCCGTTATTTATTCTCTCGAAGTCGCCATGTGGGCCATGCCGCCGCTAAGGTTTGCGAACTTTGATAATACGCTTTCTCAGCTGGGAAGCGATTCGCGAGTATATGTTAGATTACACTTTGATAAGCCGAAGACGATTCTTAGAATACGCCGACGCCGCCATGGCGCTACCGGGTCAAGTTTGACCTGGTCGGCGCCGCGCTGGTCCACATGTTCAGGATCGTGGCTCACGAGCGCCAGAGGAAATGTAAATGATGCTTTAAAGATTTCTGAATTGTATTTCTTTTGCACTAATAATTCATTTAAACTTAGAAAATTCATAACTAATTCAATTTTGATCCAATTCGAGTGAATCCAATTTTGTAACTTTTCATTTTTAGTGTACTATTTATCAGTATAGGTGTTAGATATGTCTCTATTCTTAAATTTTGTTAAATAATTATGTAACACCCCAGGATCCACATTACCCTGGAATGCTACTTAACCACTCTACAGCTAGCCAATAATTTCAAGACAAAATTAATTCGCAAAGAACTCTAGACAAGAAGCACTGCTTAAGCATAAACAACTAAGGGAATAAAGACAACGGTAACAAGTTCAATAATTAAACAACCCCTAGCAGATTAAACCAAGTGGAGTCCACAAATTCATCAATAATAATTCAACAAACACTCGCAATAGCTAGTCATTAGGCTAATTTCCTCTCAACTTTATTACAAGATGAATCTATGAATTGAGTGCATTATTGTAGTGCCGTTTCTACCCATCCCAGAATGCTTAAGAATCACCCAAAGGGGAAAGAAACAATAAGGGTGAGATAAAATCTCAAAGAAGCAAACTGCTTATCAAAGCTATTCAGACTACAAACAAATATACAACATCATTAAAGTATCCATATGTCCACATCCATAATGTGAATCCACATTCATTTACAAGCTAATTTAACTACAAAGATATTAAGCATCAATATCCAATTCCCATAATGATCACAATTATAGCCTCAACCATATTTACTACCAATGATAGTAAAATATCAACAATTGAATCTTGATCAATCGCTTCATATTATTCACCACTACCACTACCAATGACAATAAAGTATTAACATGTTTTACCTCATAACTTTACTATTTCTCGCATCCACAATCGCTATCAACAATTACCACAAGAGAGAAGAATCTCATGCCACAATCACAACCTCTACCATACCACAAGGGATGAACCCCATTCCACCACCACAACCACATTATTCATACCACAAGAGACTCTCATGAGTCAATTTCACATTGCAACTATGAAGTTGCGCTTGTTTGCAAAATAACTTCACCTCAATATATTGCATAAGTATGCAAATGATCTTTCCACAATGTAATGCATATGCATGCTATGCTCCATCGCACGCTTACCCAATAAGGTAAAAGTGTACATCGTACTACGGCAATGCATGATGTTGTACCGCACGGTCGCGCTATAAGCGCGACATCCACAATGCAAATGTTATGACATGTCATGAATGATATGATTATCATAAACCACAAGAATTTAACCACTAATGTCAACAACATACTCATCATGAATACTTCCTCATAATCCACATGTGTCTCATTAAGCACAATACCATTGTGTCATAAAACCATTACCACATAACCCCACTGATTCACCAAGATCAAAATCACGATCTAAAGGGAATTCTACCACATAGACCACAACATGATCATCATGAATGTAACCACAAGGAATTATCAACATGTCCACCTTGAGTTTATTTTCATATTCCGCATTTGGCTCATTAAGCAAATTACCACAATACTACCCAAACTCATCCAAACATAGCAATTGATTAATATCTTGCTACCACATTCATACTTAGAAAACATGTAACCATGGCATATCGCTTAACATTACGCCAATCATGCATAGTGCAAGTAGTAAGAACAACGGGTTAAATCAGAGCACAACCGCTACATTTACTTGTCTTCCACGATGCGACGCAGTTAGCCGCAAAGATGATACTCCTAAACCTGAGGCGCCACCTCCTAAACAGTAAAATAATTTCAATTAAGACATAATATACTCAGCGCTACTAATCGGCATTCTACATCGCTACTTGACGACTCAAAACGAGTTTACAAAGCTGAAATCAAAAACGCTTTCCTGCCATATACCGCTTCGACAGCGCACGGTAATTCACATAACTCGTGAACAGGAAGTCAAAAAGAGGTAAACCCAATTTCTGTAGATTCTTAACTGACTCATATACAATACTCTAGTTGACACGATAATCCAATTCGGCCAAAATATTAGGCTAACCATTGTTTGAACTTTCAATACAGAAACTGCCTACACAATCGAACAGCAAAACTAAAATGACCATAACTTTTAATAGGTAACCTGAATTGATCGTTCTTTATCAATCTGAAAAGGTTATCGAATTATCTACAATAACTTAGTTGTGTGAACTTTCAGATTCCACCAATTTCCTTTCATATTTTAGGAAATATCCAGACAGATTATTCACGCCAGATTTCTGGCAGCAGATACTAAATCGACCATAACTTTTGACTCAGACTCGAATCGAGTGATCTTCACGGATACTGAAAGATAACGACATAAACCACACAACTCTAGGAGATGGAATCTTAAAATTCACCTCTAAATACACGAAAATCCCCACGCAAGGTACTGACAGAATCAAATCTTCTGCAGCCCAACATTTAACCAACAATTCTAATCGGTTTCGAGATCTACTATGGATCAAACAGCTGGAAGGTGTGAGGACCTTGAATATTTAACTAGTAACACTTAACCTCCAAATGGTTCGCATTACTAATTAAATATTCTAAGCCTCGATGGACATATGCTTCCTGCAACTGCAGATATGCACATCATCACAAAATTACACATCAATTCCATACACATACATCACTAGGTTCAACAACGACATACATAAAGTAAAGTTATTACAAAAGAGAGCCGACCGCCAAATAGAACAATATACAAGAATGACAATGAAGCAAAGGTGCCATAAGATGGCTAGAACAAAAGTCGACTGCTAGCCATACACCCACAAGGCAACCGACCGGCCGCCAAGCTAGTCGCCTCAGTTACCACAACACAGCCACAAAAGTGAGGCCCTCGTGCTCACCTTCTTCCTCTCGCAACAAAACAATTAAGCGTAGCAACTGAGTACAAAGATTGTCTTTGTACCCGCAAGATCGACGTGGAACAAACACCTATTCATAAACTACATGCAAGCTTATTTAGGTGGAGGTTGTATGTCTCATTTTGCATGAAGCCAACTTTATTTGCAATAATGTAATACATTTTAAAAGCAAGTTTGCAAACTGCTTTGTTATCAAAGTAACAGTAAGTAAAGATACATACAAGTAATTCACTGAAGTGACTATCCCAATAGCCACCACAACATAGCACTAATCCCCGATTCGCACTCACCCATCAAGTTTTAATTTAAAAGGTTGTAGTCTAACTCTTGAAAGACCTTGTCAAGCGTGTCCATAACCTAGACGAGGCTATTCGAATAGTTTTAACCTCGCAGGTGTACCAATGTACCCACACTTCGCATCGCCTTCAAGCCACAAGCACACTATCAAGGTATGCCGCACGCTAAGTCCTACGAGACATTTCCAATCTTGTGTATTAACTACGAGCCGCCATATGGATAGAAACCCATATGCTTACATTGCAAGTCAAAGACAACAAATCCCATCACGGTGAAGTCTTTCTGACACTACAATGCTCCCAACACCATCCCTCCCGCGACTCCTCGCGACTGAGACAATACACGCCAAAGTACTAAGTCAAGAGAGGTCCCATACCTCTAATGTGGTTAGCACGCTAAAATGCTTGGTTTAGTGTAACAAGATGTTCTGGTCCTTGTTGACCCGGCACCATTCCACCACACCCAAAAATCACATCAGAATGTTCTAACTTAGGGTTTGTATTTCAAATGTAAAATTTTGAGGAGAAATAAAACTTTTGTTGTCTCTTCAAATCGTTTGAAAGTTTTTACATTTTTCCTAGCAATTTCCAATTTTAGAATTTAATTCTTGTGATTGGAAATTGTTGTTATCGATTCTTAGCTTTCAAACTTGTGATCATCCTCTGAAATTATTTTTCCTATCATCTTGATCATCCTATCTACCTCCTGAATTATTTCACAATTTTTAGATTTTATTTGCTAATTCATATGGCCAAGTCAACCTAGTTTGAAATCTGGTCAAACTTCTGCTCAAAGAGCTTGTGAATTTTAGTGGAAAATCTAGTGCATGAAAACCCTGAAAAATTTCACAAGGTTGTCCTCCATCCCTAGTAACTACTATAAAAATTTTGAAATTTTTGGAGCTCGAGCTACCTCTAAAAATTTCCCAAACCTTCTCTCGCCTTTTAAATCAAAACTAAAATCATCGCTCTCTGCTCTGACCCAACCTCGTGCTCGAGTCCCACTCGCACCGCTTGGCTCGGTCGAACCAACTAGTTGCACCGCGCGCCGATGGTCGCCACCGTCCGATGCAGCATCGAACGATCCACGGCGCCGCATGCAACCGACCGTCCGAATGCATACATCAATCTCGACCGCCCATCTCGATCCAACGGCCGGAGTGAAATGGTCGAAGTCAAACCACCGTTTGCGCCGCGACTTGACTCGGCTCGCGCCATTTTGTTTCGCTGCCGACAGCGGCCCTCTTGTCGTCGCCACCTACCTTCCGCATGAGTGCTAAGCGCGGCGACATCGCGCATGATCGCCACTCGCCATTGCTGGCCACCGCTTCCGGCTTTCACAGATCACCTCACCGCATCTTCCGCCGAGGCCATGCCCGCGCGCAGATTAATCGCCCACCGCCTTTTCACAAGCTTGTCGGCACCGTTTGAGCTCCTCGGTGCCAAAGCGCCGCCACTGCTTTCCTCCGCCTCACCCCTACTTAAGCTCACCCAAAGCTCCTCTTCCTTCTTTAGACACCATTAAGCAATCCCCTATCAACCATTGCTCCTTCGAGCTCAATTCATAGTTGTGCTCGAGCTCGTGCACGCATCGCGCCGCCACCGCCGTGTCAACACCACAACCAGTGAAGCTCATCTTCTCCTTTTCGCCGATCGTGTTCCGCACTCCTATCATGTCTTCCCTCAACTAATTTGAAGTTTTATTCGCAGGGGCCGTTG
The DNA here is from genome assembly GCA_036346255.1 of Ampelocalamus luodianensis. Lineage (NCBI taxonomy): Eukaryota > Viridiplantae > Streptophyta > Magnoliopsida > Poales > Poaceae > Ampelocalamus > Ampelocalamus luodianensis. The sequence continues at coordinate 56,471,079 of CM070620.1, forward strand.
AATTTGGTGTCCTCTTCTTCGCCGAAAGTTGGGTCCTTCGCCCTCTTCTCCGTGAGTTAGTTCTTGAGCAATTGCTCGCGCTAGCACCATCTAGTGCACTCACCGAGCTACCTCCATCTCTCTTTTCCTCTATTTTTGCTCAGTTGTTCTCCTGACCCTTGATCGCCGCCACGCTCTCGCCGGGCCATCTCCGCAACCTCTTGAGCTCGCTGTCATTCCGGTGAGTTCTCGTAACTCATCGATGCCCATGCGCGCGCTAATTTTTGTTGTTCGCTCTCGTGCACCGCACCTTATCACCTCCATCGCCGCCGCCGCGGCCGCCGCCGCCCGCCTCGCTTCCCGGCCAACCCGCGACCACCATCACCTTCAAGTGGTCCTCTAGCAACCCATTTTGCCCGTCGCACGCCTCGCGCCACTCCTTCACCGGTGTCGAATCCAGTCCGAGCCTCTGCTCTTCCTTGTGCTCCTCGTCGTTGTGGCCGATGGGGGGCCCACCTCTCTCAAGCTTTGTAGTCACCGCTTATCATGTTTATGATTGTTCATTAGTTCACTTTCATTGCATGATCAAAATTGGGTGTTGGAGGTTTGAAAGCATTTTAGTTCTAGTTCTCTGCTTGTTCCTCGTTGTCGCTTTTTCGCTGTCGTCAGAACCTAAAATTGGTTTCATGCTTATGCTATTTAGATCCCGTTAGACTTGATAAATTGCTTAAGAAATAGTGTTTGGTAAGGAATTATGTTAGTTAGTGATTCTAGATTTTAAAACCCTTGTTGGCATGAGTGATCTAAGAAGTTGTTATTGGAACTAGTGGTTGTCTCTGATTTATTTTTCCTACTTTCACCGTGTGGTAAGGCCTTGTAGTGATAGCATACTGTTATGGTTAACCTTCCAATATGTTGGCATGTTGCTTAGGTGTATTAGTAGCTGAATTTTATTAAAGCCCAAACTTAATTAGAATTTTATGTAGCATCTCATAATTGGATACTTGACTAGTTATGCTTTCAATAGCTTCTTGTAGATTCTGTGGTTCTCACCGTCAATAGTGGTTTTAGAATAGCTAGCTGTTTTTGATGTGTTAACTGATAATTAAATAATAGATGTGCACACAATCACCATCAAAGTCTGCCCAATGTTTAAATCATATAAGAAGAGTGATTTTGTGGTTAGCCTGATAAATAAGTGAGTGGGTCTCTCAGAGCAAAGATTCGCATTCTTTGTGATAGTCTAGCCTCTGTGTATAAATTGGTGTTTGTGTTTGATTATTTGATTTTTGCCTGTTATTCGCTCTATTCGCTGCTTTGTTCAATCGTTAGATTCGATATTTGCGCAACCCCAGAACGATCCTCCGAACATATTGAGCAACAAAGAACAATGTGCAAGCGCTTGATCATGTTTATCCCAAGATTTTAAAGTCTAATATTTTGTTTCAACTGTATGTATGCATCGCTTAATTTGTGTTAAATTGATTAGTTAAAGCCGTAGTGCATATCCTCGTAGACAAAATATTGATCTCTACTACCCGAGCTTCAGGTTATTTGTCGTGATTAGAGGTCGATGGATGATCTCTGTCACTTAGTAGATCCGAAATAAATTGCTTAGACATGCTTAGTATCGTAGAAATGGGCGGTTATCGACTTAGTCAGTAACCTTGATCACACAAAACTTTCTATAACTTTATATTTCAGCATTTCGCTATGTTTAATTGCAAACTAAAAATGAAAACAAAAATGATTTAGAAGCTGCACAATGGTAAGATTGGTGTGATCTATTGGGTGTGATCGAAAGGTGCCCGGTCAATTAAGGACCGAACATCTTGTGAGTTTTTGTTATCCAGCATTTCGCGCATAACCACACTAGAGGGTATGGACCTCTCTGACCTAGTACTTTGCGTGTATTGGCTCTGGCCTGAGGAGGTCGCAGGAGGGATGGAGGTGGAGCATGGTAGTTGTCCAAAAGCTTTATCCCGAGCGGTAGTTGTCTTTCGCTTTATTTACATGTAAGCGTATGGATTTCTATCCATACGAGCGCTCAGAGTTAATACACAATATTGGAAAAGTCTCGAGGACTTAGTCGTGTCTGCATACCTTCGTATGTGCTTTGGCTTAAAGGCTGTCTGAGGTGTGGGTATGCTGGTACACCCTCGCAGGTTAAAAACTATTCGAATAGCCTCGCCCTAGGTGATGGACACGCTGGGTAAGCTTATCGAGAGTTAGACTACAACATTTAAATTAAAACTTGATGGGTGGTACGAACTGGGATTCGTATTATTGTTGTGGTGACTATTGGGATAGTCACTTCTAGGTTGTTTATCTTTCGCTTTTGTTATTATTATCTTTATCATATTTCAATCTTAAAATGAATTGCAAACTTGCCTTTAAAACTCAGATACATTATTTCAAATAAAGTTGGCTTTATGCAAATAAAACATATGGCTTCCACCAAATAAGCCCGCATGTAGCATATGAACAGTCCGCTAGTTCACACGTCTGCCTTAAGTGGTACAAAGACAATCTTTGTACTCAGTGTGCTTTGCTTAATGTTTTTGTTGCAGAGGAGGAAGGTGAGCCCCAAGAGCCTCACTTCGTGAGTCGTGTTGCCGCTTTCGTGGACGACTAGACTTGGCGGTCCTGGCCGATGCCTCAGGGGTTGAAGGCACACCGATTGGCTTTGTTTATAGCCATCTTATGGCACTTTGCTTCGCTGCCGCTCTTGTTATTTGTGTATCTTTGGGCCGGTCTCTGTGTCCTAATAACCTCTACTATTTGTTTATCTTCCGCTTGGTAGTGTTGTGTTTGGACTCTATGTGTGGAATGGAGTTGATGTCTAATTTGTACCGAGGTGTGTATACCGCTCGAAGTATACATATCTCGAGGATCACTTTATTTGATTTGTGATGCTAGGACTAGGTGGTTGGTTACATTACAAACCAAATAAATTGGGGTCCTCACAAAGTTGGTATCGAGCCATTCTCACTGTGAGTAACTCAAGCTTAGTCGCCTTTAGGATATTTTGAAAAGCTTAATTTCAAAGTATAAAAGGGTTTATGAAAACCTAGGCAGATTCTCGATTTTACTCTTACCTATCTTAGCCTTCTACTCTCATCTTACTCTAATTTGAGTTTAAAACTTGGTTTTCTCTTCCTTTCAAAAGATAGTTGCTACCTGTAGAATCACTTTTGGGAGAACCATAGAGAATTAGTCTAATTAAAATTTGTGGGAGCATAAGGGTAAGATATGTATGAGTTGCTAAGTGTCCGATTTTTGTCAATTGGTTTTGTAACTTAAAAGCCTTGTGTTTGTTTTGTGTCATAGTGTTATTTGCAAGGGTTATCGACTTCTTGTTTTCCGCTATTGTTAACTTGTCTTAGTGAAACAGATGGCCGAGAACGCGCGGGCGCTGCCAGTCGGGTCATGATGAGGAGCTTCCTCCTCCTCCGACCATGGTCGAGGTGCTCGCCGATCGAGCGAACCGCATGGACCGACGCGATCTTGGAGGTTATTGCTAGAATACCTCCACTCGCCGGTGGTGGTGGCCACCGACTCATGGGGACTTGCGAGTTCCTCCGCATGCGCCACCGACTTTCGCCCGCCTCGAGGACCCTCTCGATGCGGATGATTGGTCGCGCATGATTGAGCGAAAGCTCAACATAGCTCTGTCGTGCACAGATAAGGCACTTCTTCGCGCCCCACCAGCCTTGAGGGCGCAAAGACTCTCATGGTGGGAGAACTATTCGCCATGCAGCCGCCGCGGGCCATGTGGTCGCGTGGGAGGAGTTCAGATCACCTTTTCGTCGGCACACATCCTGATGGCCCGATGAAGTCAAGAAGAAGGAGTTTCTCGCCAAACAAGGGCGCAAGTCCGTGACGGAGTACCTGCACGCAGTTCAATCATCCGCTCGTTATGCTCCAGGAGGTGGCCTCGTGATGAGGCTAAGTAGGAGAAGTTTATGGATGGCTTGTCCGAGGAGCCGCAGGACAAGCTATCTATTGTGGACTTCTCCGACTTTCGTGCCTTGGTAGATAACGCCATTGTTGCCGAGCATAAGGCAAAGGCGCCAAGGCGAGTCCCGCAAGCGCAAATGGGAGGCACATCATCCGCCACACCACCTCACTCGCCCTCGGCCGGGCCAAAGACCAGCGGTCTGCTTTTGCTCCACCGCGCGAGGCCATCCGCACCAGCTCCGCCCACCACAGCCGTGGTTCAGCCACGCGCGCCGCGATCCAAGACAGAGCGCCCCGCAATCCGGCCGCCGAGGTTACTTGTTTTCGCCGCCACAACAAGGGCCATTATGCGAATGCTCGCTCGTAGTGTTGAAAGCAAAGCACTCGCCCTAATGGAGGACGCGGCAGGGAGTGGTCATCCACCGACCGTAAGGTTATCCAAGACCTGTGGTGCGAGCAATGGTCGAGTCAACCACCTTTCACCGAGGAGGCTCAGAGGCGCCGATGTCGGATGGGTACACTTTTGTTAATTCTCGCCCGCATAGATTATTTGATTCGAGCATCGATTCTTTTATTTCAAGATCATTTGCTGCTGCTAGTGGTCTTCACCGTGTTCCTTTGGGAGTTCCTTTGCTCATCCGCCTCCGGTCTGGAAATGAGGGCTGATTTACGTGGTCGGATGTTCCTATCATAGTTAAAGGAGGATTTTTGGCAAACCTTATTCTCGCTCGGCTCAATGAGCCCGATGTGATTCTGGCATGGATTGGTTGTCCCAACACTTGGGGCAAATCGACAGCCAGAAGATTGTTTATCTCACCGCCTTCAAAGCAGCAGTCGGATTTTCGCCAGCTTCAGGCCACATCTATGTGTATTAGAGGCAAAGCCACTTTGCATATTCAAAATGTTCCCATAGTATCCGACTTTGGGGATGTCTTTCCAAGACTTGCCCGGATGCCTCCTGCTCGAGACCTTGAGTTTATCATTGAGTTGTCGCCCTGCATCGCCTCTATCTCGGCGCGCCAGATCGAATGCCTCCCAATGAGCTAGAAGAATTGAAGAAGCAGCTTGGTGAGCTCCAAGCAAAGGGTTTCATCCGTCCCAGCCATCTCCTTGGGGTTGTCCGTGATCTTTGTGAAGAAGAAGGACAAGACTTTGCGCATGTGCGTGGATTACCGCCCTCTCAATGAGGTGACGGTGAAGAAGAAATATCCTTGCCCCGCATTAATGATCTGCTTGATCGCTTGACTGGAGCCTGTGTGTTCTCAAAGATTGATTTGAGGATGGGGTATCATCAGTCGATCGATCGAGGATATTCAAGACGCCACTACTCGTTATGGTCAGACGAGTACACCGCCATGTCCTTTGGCTTAACCAATGCTCCAAATTTGTTCATGAACCTTATGAATTCAAGATTCATGGAGTATTTGGATAAATTTGTGTTGGTCTTTATTGATGATATTCTTATCTATTCCAAGATCAAGCAGAGCATGCCGAGCATCCAAGATTGTTTTGGGCAATTATGGAGCACCACCAGATGCTAAGTTCAAGAAATGCGAAGTTCGTTGAAGGAAGTGGCATTTTGGGCCATGTTCTTTCAAATGAGGCATAGTCAGGATCCCAAAGAAGTCAACATGTTCTATCTTGGGTCACCAAGTCACCACGATGTGCGGAGTTTTCTGGTTTAGCGTTACTACCGCCGCTTTATCGAGAACTTCTCCAAGATCGCAGCCAATGACCGAATTGCTCAAGAAGGACAAGAAGTTTGTGTGGTCCTCTCGCTTATGATGAGAGCTGTGAGCTCAAACAACATTGACTTCAGCCTCACCCTTACTCTTCCCGATATCCACAAGAGCTTCGATATTTATTGCGATGCCTCTCGCAGTGACTTGATGCTTTATGCAGAAGGCAAGGCGCTTGCCTATGCATCCAATTTTCCAAAATTTTTGGGGAAATTCCCCGGGGGAAAAACCCCCCCCAAAGGCCCAAAAATTTAAAAAACATTTTTTTTTTCCAAAAAATTTTTTTTTTCCCCCTTCCCTTTAAACCCTTTAAAAAAACCGGTTATTTTTTTCCCTTTTTTAAAAAACCCCCCAAAACCCGGGAAAGGGTTTTTTCCCCCCCAAAAAAAAAAACCCCCAAAAGAAAATTTTAAAATTTTTCCCCGGGCCTTTTTTTAAAATTTCCCAACCCAAAAAAACCAACCCCCCAAAAAATTTTTTTTTTTTTGGGGGGGAATTTTTAAAATTTTTTTTTTTCCCAAAAAGGAAAACCTTTTTTTCCAAATTCCCCAAAATTTTTAAAAAAAACCCAAACCCCCAAAAAAATTTTTTAAAAACCCCCAAACTTTTTTCCCTTTTTTAAATCCCCCCCAAAAAACCCCAAAAAAAAAGGGGGGAAAATTTTTAAAAATTTTTTTTCCCTTTTTTCCCAAAAATTTTTTTTCCCCCCAAAATTTTTTTTCCCCAAAACCAAAAAAAAAAACTTTGGAAACCCCCCCTTTTTTAAAAACCCAAAGGGGGTTTTCCCCCTTTTTCCAAAAAAAAATTTTTTTTTAAAAATTCCCCTTTTTAAAAATTTTAAAAAATTTTTCCAAATTCCCTTTTTTTTGGGGGGAAAAACCTTTTTAAAAATTTTTAAAAAAATTTTTCCTTTTTCCCCAAAAAACCCCCAAAAAACCTTTTTAAACCAAAATTTTTTAAAAAAAAAAATTAAAAATTGGGAAAGGGGGCCCCCTTTTTCCCCCTTTTTTGGGGGGGAATTTTTTTTTCCTCCAAAAAAAAATTTTTAAAATTTCCCTTTTTTTTCCCCCCCCCCCCCCCCCCCCCCCCCCTTTTTTTTTTTTTGATCCCCCTTTAAAACCCCCAAGTGGACCGCGCAAGTTGGGGCCCACACTTGAAGGGGCATGATGTTTTCCATGGTCACAATTGAAGAAGTGCCTCCGTATTCCGCTTGAGGAAACACCATTGGAAAATATCGATGGGAAGATCCGTTTATCGGGAGCGCCCCGCTCAGATCCTCAAAGAAGCCGAACGCAACAAGGAACCGGTGATCAAGTTCCTTGGTTCTGGTCAAACCACTGAGGATGAAGCCACTTGGGAGCGGAAGATCGCCTCCGGCGATTACCCATCATTCTTCTCCCAGTGATCAATCTAGAGATTCCTGTATGGGGCGGAGATTTGTACAGCCCTAACTTAGGGTTTGTATTTCAAATGTAAAATTTGAGGAGAAATAAAACTTTTGTTGTCTCTTCAAATCGCTTGAAAGTTTTACAATTTTCCCTAGCAATTTCCAATTTTTAGAATTTAATTCTTGTGATTGGAAATTGTTGTTATCAGATTCTTAGCTTTCAAACTTGTGATCATCCTCTAAAATTATTTTTCCTATCATCTTGATCATCCTATCTACCTCCCTGAATTATTTCACAATTTTTAGATTTTATTTGCTAATTCATATGGCCAAGTCAACCTAGTTTGAAATCGTCAAACTTCTCTAAAGACTTGTGAATTTTAGTGGAAAAATCTAGTGCATGAAAACCCCTGGAAATTTCACAAGGTTGTCCTCTGTCCCTAGTAACTACTATAAAAATTTTGAAATTTTTGGAGCCTGAGCTACTCTAAAATTTCCCAAACCTTCTGTCTTTTAAATCAAAAACTAAAATCATCGTTTCTGCTCGACTCAACCTCGTGCTCGAGTCCCACTCGCATCGCTTGCCTCGAACCAACTAGTTGCACGCGCCGATGGTCGTCACCGTCCGATGCATCGAACGATCCACGGCGCATGCAACCGACCGTCCAATGCATAATCAATCTCGACCGCCCATCTCGATCCAACGGCCGAGGAAATGGTCGAAGCAAACCACCGTTTGCGCCAGACGACTCGGCTCGCGCCTTTGTTTCGCACCAAAGCGCCCCTTTGTCGTCGCCACCTACCTCCGATGATGGCGCGGACATCGCGCATGATCGCCCTCCGCTTTTGTTCCGCCACCGCCCGCTTTCGCGCGATCACCTGCCGATCTTCCGCCGAGAGGCCTGCCCGCGCAGCATTAATCGCCCACCGCCTTTCACAAGCTTGTCGGCACCGCTTGAGCTCCTGTCGAAGCGCCGCCGCTGCTTTCCTCCGCCTCACCCCTACTTAAGCTCACCCAAAGCTCCTCTTCCTTCTTTGACACCATTAAGCAATCCCTATCAACCATTGCTCCTTCCGAGCTCAATTCATAGTTGTGCTCGAGCTCGGCACACGCTCGCCACCGCCGTGTCAACACCACAACCGGAAGCTCATCTTCTCCTTTCGCCATCGTGTTCCGCACTCCTATCATGTCTTCCTCAACTAATTTGAAGTTTTATTCAGGGGCCGTTGAATTTGGTGTCCCTCTTCTACCGAAAGTTGGGTCCTTCGCCCTCTTCTCCTGAGTTAGTTCCTGAGCAATTGTCGCGCTTAGCACCATCTAGTGCACTCACCGAGCTACCTCCATCTCTTTTCCTCTATTTTTGCTCAGGTTCCTCCTGGACCCTTGATCGCCGCCGCTCTGCCACGCCATCTCCGGAACCTCTTGAGCTCCTGGCCATTCCTGAGTTCCTCGTAACTCATCGATGCCCATGCACGCCGCAATTCTTGTTGTCGCCTCCGTGCAGCCGCACTTATCACCTCCATCGCCGCCGCCTGGCCGCCGCCGCCTGGCTTCTCCCAACCCCGACCACCATCCCGTGGTCCTCTAGCAACCCATTTTGCCCGTCGCACAGTTCCCGCACCGCCACTCCTTCACCTGTCGAATCCAGTCCGAGCCTCTGCTTCTTCCTTGTGCTCTCGCTGCTTGTGGCCGATAGTGGGCCCACCTCTCTCAAGCTTTGTAGTCACCGCTTATCATGTTTATGATTGTTCATTAGTTCACTTTCATTGCATGATCAAAATTTGGGTTGGAGGTTTGAAGCATTTTAGTTCTAGTTCTCTTTGTTCCTCGTTGTCGTTTTTCGTTGAAACCAAAATTGGTTTCATGCTTATGCTATTTAGATCCTCGTTAGACTTGATAAATTGCTTAAGAAATAGTGTTATGTAAGGAATTATGTTAGTTAGTGATTCTAGATTTTAAAACCCTTGTTGGCATGAGTGATCTAAGAAGTTGTTATTGGAACTAGTGGTTGTCTCTGCATTTATTTTTCCTACTTTCACCGGTGTGGTAAGGCCTTGTAGTGATAGCATACTGTTATGGTTAACCTTCCAATATGTTGGCATGTTGCTTAGGTGTATTAGTAGCTGAATTTTATTAAAGCCCAAACTTAATTAGAATTTTATGTAGCATCTCATAATTGGATACTTGACTAGTTATGCTTTCAATAGCTTCTGTAGATTCTGTGTTCTCACCACAATAGTGGTTTTAGAATAGCTTGTTTTTGATGTGTTAACCCGATAATTAAATAATAGATGTGCACACAATCACCATCAAAGTCTTCCAATGTTTAAATCATATAAGAAGAGTGATTTTGTGGTTAGCCCGATAAATAAGTGAGTGGGTCTCAGAGCAAGATCTGCCATTCTTTGTGATAGTCTAGCCTCCGTGTATAAATTGGTGTTTGTGTTTGATTATTTGATTTTTGCCGTGTTTTCGCTCTATTCGCTTTGTTCAATCGTTAGATTCGATATTTGCGGCAACCCCGAAACGATCCTCCGCAACATATTGAGCAACAAAGAATGTGCAAGCGCTTGATCATGTTTATCCAAGATTTTAAAGTCTAATATTTTGTTTCAACCGTATGTATGCATCGCTTAATTTGTGTTAAATTGATTAGTTAAAGCCGTAGCTGCATATCCCGTAGACAAAATATTGATCTCTACCACCGAGTTAGGTTATTTGTCGTGATTAGAGGTCATGGATGATCTCTTGTCACTTAGTAGATCCGAGTAAATTGCTTAGACATGCTTAGTATCGGAGAATGGGCGGTTATCGACTTAGTCGGTAACCTTGATCACACAAAACTTTCTATAACTTTATATTTCAAAGATTTCGCTATGTTTAATTGCAAAACTAAAAATGAAAACAAAATGATTTAGACGCGCACAATGGTAAGATTGGTGTGATCTATTGGTGTGACGAAAGGTGCCCGGCAATTAAGGACCAACATCTTGTGAGTTTTTGTTATCCAAGCATTTCAGCGTAAACTACACTAGAGGGTATGGGACCTCTTGACCTAGTACTTTGATTATTCCCGGCCTGAGGAGGTCGCAGGAGGGATGGAGGTGGAGCATGGTAGTTGTCCAAAAGCTTTATCCCGAGTGGGTAGTTGTCTTTTCGGCTTTACCATGTAAGCGTATGGATTTCTATCCATACGAGCGCCGAGTTAATACACAATATTGGAAAGTCTCAGGACTTAGTCGGCCGCATACCTTCTAAGTGTGCTTTGGCTTAAAGGCGGTCGAGGTGGGTATAGTGGTACACCCGCAGGTTAAAAACTATTCGAATAGCCTCGCCCAGGTGATGGACACGCTTGGGTGTTTATCGAGAGTTAGACTACAACATTTAAATTAAAACTTGATGGGTGGACGAACGATTCGTATATTTTGTGGTGACTATTGGGATAGTCACTTCTAGGTTGTTTATCTTTCGCTTTTGTTATTATTATCTTTACGTTATTTCAATCTTAAAATGAATTGCAAACTTGCCTTTAAAATCGATACATTATTGCAAATAAAGTTGGCTTTATGCAAATAAAACATCTGCCTCCACCAAATAAGCCTCGCATGTAGCATATGAAAGTGTCTGCTAGTTCACACGTGCCTTGGTACAAAGACAATCTTTGTACTCGTGTGCTTTGCTTAATGTTTTGTTGCAGAGGAGGAAGGTGAGCCCCAAGGGCCTCACTTCGGAGTCGGTTGCCTTTCGGGACGACTAGACTTGGCGGTCCTGGCCGATGCTTGGGTTGAAGGCACACCGATTGGCTTTGTTTATAGCCATCTTATGGCACTTTTGCTTCCGCCTTTTGTTATTTTGTATCTTTTGGGCCGGCCCTGTGTCCTGAATAACCTCTACTATTTGTTTATCTTCCGCTTGGTAGTGTTGTGTTTGGACTCTATGTGGAATGGAGTTGATGTCTAATTTTGTACCGAGGTGTGTATACCGTCGGAAGTATACATATCTCGAGGATCGCTTATTTGATTTGTGATGCTAGGACCAGTGGTTGGTTACATTACAAACCAAATAAATTGGGGTCCTCACACACACCATCATACCATTGTGCCCAAGTCTAAATCATTTTGTTTTCAGTTTTAGTTTTCATAAGAAGACATGGCACAAGGTGGAAATCATAATCCATAATAAGTTTTATGATCAAGGTTATCGAAAGTCGATAACCGCCATTTCTACCTAAACTAAGCATGGCTAAGCAATTGATTCGAACTACTAAGTGACAAGAGCCCATCCATGAACTCTAAATCACGCAAGTAACCTAGGCTCATGGTAGTAGAGGATAATCATTTGCTAAGGAAATGCATCTACTAGGCCAACTATTAACACAAAGTAGCAATGCATACATAGAATTTGTAATCAACATAAATACTTAAAATATCGATTAACATGATCAAACCGCTTGCCTTCTTCGTTGCTCAAACTTGGGAGGGTCGCTTCTGGGATTACCGCAAATGCGAATCCTAAAAAGGCAAAAGAACCAAGAACAACCAATAAGACGAGCCGCACTTAAACAAACGAGCAAGAAAAATTATCCAAATGCTACAAAATTTACACATAAGGAATACAATATACCAGACGTAGAAACCTGGAAAACCTAATTTGGATTTGTGGTGCAAAAGATATTACCTAAAACCCATTTTCTACCATAATTAGGTATCAGAGAAAAATATTTTCTAGAGGTTTTCTAGACTTGAAATTTTTATGATAGGTTGCTATGACATTTTATGGCTAATACAAGTGGCTTCATCTTAATTGGAGTTAAAATGATTTAGTTATGATTTTTCTAAGATGCAAAACTAGCATAATGCACTTTCTAAATATAAACATGTGCAAAACCCATTTCACATTATAGTATGATAATGTATGATTTCCAACATCAAATTTCTATTTTTAGGATTTACAAGGAATTATGTGTCTATTACATCATTAAATGAATTTTTAATTGCTACTAATAAGTTAAATCTATTAAATATTTTTCTGTGTGATTTAGGCCTACCACCATTTTTAGATTAAAGTTTAGTTAACAACAAATTTATCAAAGTTAAAATTATTCAATTAGCAGATACACGTAAAAAGATATGCATTTTCCAAGTTTTAATACAATTCGAATACATAAAAATAGGAAAACAAGCTATTAAAGATTACGAATTTTCTACTACAAAGAAGATAGCTAAAAGCATTTTTATATTAAACTTTAGTGAAATACAAATTTATTGCAGTTGGTTTCTGTAAAAAGGACTTATCTTGAATTAGTTATGAATTTCTAAAGTTTTGATACAATTTTCTGATAAATAAATACTACGAAATAAAACCAACCCATTAAAATAAATGACGACGCCGGCCGTTGATGCAAAATCCAACGAGCCACACGACGAGAACAACAGACGCCGCGATTCATAAAGAGCCCACCGTTGATCAAGATCCAACCCACGCAGGAAGGATGCAACCGGACGGCGGTTGCTCGACGATCCACGCACCGCAGATCTAAGGATGAACGGCCGATCACGCCCACGATGGTCCGATTGCACCGCGATCGTCCGCAGATCAAGTAATGGACGGCGAGAATGATGAGGGGAACCGAGGGTCCAACGCATACAAAATCTAGGCCGATCTCCAAATGGACGGGGTCCAAGATCGGCGATTTAGGAGTGCCGACACGGGGCTACATGTCTGGATCGGAGTCACACATGCGAGGTTTAACACATGTGCACGGCACGCGACCCACCCGGCAAGGACTTAAGGAGACGCCAGGACAATAATTAATTACTAATGACCAATGATTAGTGATGATTAGCAATTAAGCGCCCAAAGATTTCGAACAGAGGTGATTTAGGACGAGGGCCCACACGCCGCTGACCCAAAAGGTATTTTGACACATTTATTGCTAACAATGATTAGAATAAATAACCCAAAATCAGCCCTAATGACTTCGATTTTCTGCTGTTAACGGGCCCACCCGGCGGACAGGTGTATCCGATGCCTAATAAATGCCGACACTTGATTAACCTAAGATTAACATTAATGATGCCTAAACGCACGATAAACGCCACGGGTGACTTAAGGGTGACCCACATGTCGTGAGGCATTAGCCGATTAAGACAAATTAATGGCATCCAATGATTAGCAATTATCGTGCCTAATAATCGGACAAAATGGAGCTTCAACCGACAAACCCGAGTGGCTTTCACGCTTGTCGCCGCGATTGCCGCCGGCGCCAAAACTATCAAAATGGGTTCAATAGGTTATGGACCAAAGGATGACCTCGCCGCGGGAGGTTCGGAACGGCCAGCCAACAAAAAAGAGGCCGACACCAAAACAAAATAGCAAGATGCTCCCCGTCCAAGGAAGCGAGTGCCATGACTTCTAGGGACTATATAGAAGCTACCTTAACCGAGAGGAGCTCCAAAGATGGCCGGGAAGACTTGAACACGATGAAGTCCACCTGAGCCGAAGAAGATGAAGTGGAAGATGAGGTTCGAGCAAAATGAGGGAACCAAATCATCACCACATTTCATTATAGCTCAAAGAGGCTCCAAAAGCAAATAATTGCAAAAGAACCACTTAATGAGTGAGAAGAAAGGGGTGAAACTAACTGAAAATCTCCAAACTTAAAATTGAGTGATTCTGAATGCAACCCAAAATCAAGTTAGGGAAATATAAAGGAGGTTGAGGAGTTCAAAAGGGTGCAAGAAATGTTGAAGATGAACCACTGGACACTAAGGCCGCCATTGGGCCCTGTCACAATGGTGGATTGAAGGTTTGAGATGGTTTTGAGCTCAAACAGAGAGTAGCTAGGTGGTGCAAAAGAACACGTGGAGGACCTAGAGGGCCAATTTATAGGAAAGGAATTAGGTTTAGCAAGAACCCAGTTCCATGGTGGCTTGGTTCATGCCACGGCATGGACCAAGAAATGATGGGAGCAAGGAGCACGGTGACAATGAAGGAGAAAGCCGCGATTAAATGCCCCCAGAGAGCGTTGACGAAAAAGTTAAGGACACATCAACGCCGCCCGCTCTCACTTTCGCCATTGTCGCCGCGCGCACGAGAAGCCGAGGAGGAAGAAGAAGAAAGCGAAGGACCGTGATTGAAAATGGACGGTCACGATTAAACGAAGTTCACGACATCCGATTGTTCAGAGTCCGGACTTGGATTGAGATCCAACGGTCCCAATTGGTTAATGCAACCGAGGGTCCAATGCTCACACAACGGGCCGAGCGAGAATCCAACGGCCGAGATTGCACGCGCGCTTTAAAACGCGTCTGGAGGTGGTTCAACCGATCAAGTGGCTCGACTCGAGCCCACTAACCAATGAATAGTGAGTCGCCTTTAGGTTTTAAATTAAAGTTGGGACTTTGAGGATTTATTTGGGGTAGCAAAATAACTCAAAATTCTGAAATTTTTACAGGAGCTTGTGATGGAACATTTACCCTGTATAAAATTTGCAGAGGTTTTTATGTATTGTATTTTTTCCATAAATTCCACAAGGTACTGGTTTTAGGTTTGACTAAGAGTCAAACAGGTTTATCTTCTCTAAAATATTCAAACAATTTCTAAAAATTGTGAAATTTTTCAGAGGGTCACATACCATCCCAAGAACTTAGGAAAATATTCCAGGAGATGATCACAACATTTGACAAGAATGTTTTTGAAGGAACAAGATTTGGATCAGGACTTGTGACTTTGTACTTCCATAACCTTTGTACAATACTTGTTCAAGAAACAAAGGAAATACATGATGTAAGAAAAAGTTTTAATTTCTACTCATTTTCTTACATTTGAAACACAAGCCCAAAATTTGGGATTTACAACTTCCTCTTACAAGAATCTCGACCGAGATTCCGCTTTACTCGAGAAGAAAGAAGGAAAATCCACGGTTCGCTTCTCCCCAAGTTGCCTCATCTTCGTAATGGTTTGACCACCGAACCAAGGAACTGATGACACTTCCTTGTTCTCCGCTCAGATTCTCAAGAATACGAAAGGATGCTCCGGATAGGTCAAATTTTCCGAACAGAGTTTCCAACTGAGTTTCACGACACGAGGCACTTCTTGGTGTGAAACATGGAACACATCATGCACACTCAAGTGTACTGTAGCTCCAACTCTCTCATGATGATAAGGCCCAAATATCGAGGAGCCAACTTGCCCTTGATGCCAAAACGCCGATGGCCTTCAAGGGAGAGACTTGAGATACACAAAGTCATTGGGCCAAAGCTCAACTCACGCGACGGCGATCGCAGAGCTCTTCTCCCGGATCGGCCGCGCCAGATGTCCGATTAATCGACCGCTTCGCCCATTAATCGACTCGCCAAAATCGCCGCGCCGCCTCCACTCCAATGGGTTTCGTGATTCCTCCCATACAAAGCTCAAATGGTGCCATGCCAAGATCGGCTCGATAGCCGCTGTTGTAGGAGAACTCAGAAAGGTAGGTATTTCTCCCACTTCTTCCCATAGGAAAGAACACAAGCACGAGCATATCTTCCAACACTTGGTTGACTCGCCCGCCCGCCATCGGCCGAGGATGAAAGGTCAGGTAAATGAAGGCGTCCCCAAGCCTCTTGCACTATGCCAAACCGCGAGGTGAAAAGTGCACCACGATCGAAATAATCGCTTGCAACCGTGAAGACTCACAACCTTCGGACATGTTCGCCAAAGGCCCCACACGGCCGAGTCTTGACAGAAGGAAATGTGCCACTTTAGTCAACCCGCCGATCACGACCAAATAGCATCATTCCTTTGGACGAGCGGGCAATCCGGTGATGAAGTCCATGCCAACGGAATCCCACTTCCACTGCACCGCAAAGGCTGAAGAAGCCCCGGACGCGATGCTCGCCTTCACATCGACAAAGACACGCCGCACTCGGCAACAAACTTGGCAATCCGCTTCATTCGGGTCCACCGCATTCTCGACGAGGTCCCGATACATCTTGGTAGCCCCGGGTGAATAGACAAAGGAGAATCATGGGCTTCATGAGAATCAAATTCGCAATTCCATGACCTTAGGAACCACAAGACGCCCCAAACCACACAACGCCATGCTCGCCCTCCAAAAGCACTTGGCTATCCCATCCTTGATGTTCGCTGATTTGGCTCACACCAACATTCGTTCACGTGTCCGCCTTGATTTGGTCCACCAAGGTTGGTTGCACAACCAATGTAGCAAGAGAACCGTGTTTCGATCAAACCCAAATTGAGGCGCTGGAATTAATGAGGGTAGGTCCGCTTTGGAGCATCAACATGTTGCAATACACCTTCCGACCGAGTGCATCCGCCACAACATTGGCCTTACCCGGATGATACGAATGCCCATGTCATAGTCCTTGATCAATTCCAACCATCTTCTTTGCCCGAGGTTCAGATCCGTCGGTGAACAAGTATTTCAAGCTCTTGTGGTGGAATACACCTCACAACGGTACCAATCGATAATGCCGCCAATCTTGAGTGCATGGACCAACAGCCTAACTCCAAGTCATGAGTAGGATAGTTGAGTTCATGAGGCCTCAATTCGCGATGCATAGGCCACAACCTTGCCTTCCCGCATAAGAACACAACCAAGACTCGACGAGAAGCATCACAATAGATATCAAAACCCTTGTGAATATCGGGAGAACAAGCACTGGTTGAGGTCAACCGCTTCTTGAGCTCCTAAAACTCACATCACAAGGCTGACCACTCAAATTTCTTGTCTTTCTTAGCACTTGGTCATAGGCTTCAATCTTGGAGAAATTTCGATAAAACGCGATAGTAGCCACCAAACCAAGAAAACTCGCACATCGGTGACCGACTTGGGCTGACCCAAGATAGCACATCACCGACCTTGCTAGGATCCACACCACACCTCCCACTGAAAGAACATGGCCCAAGAATGCCACTCCTTCAACAACTCGACTTGCTAATTTGGCATACAAGTGCTCACGCACTTGCCCAACACAAGCTTAAGATGCTCAAAGATGCTCTTCTTCACTCTTGGAGTAGATAAGGATATCATCGATGAATACCACCACAAACCTATCCAAATACTCCATGAATACCGAGTTCATAAGATTCATGAATAAAGCAGAGCATTAGTCAAACCAAAAGACATGACGTGTACTCGTAAAGGCCATAACGAGTAGCAAAGGCCGCTTTAGGAATATCCTCGGCCCGATCCTGACTTGATGATAGCCCGCCTCAAGTCAATCTTGGAGAAGACTCTGTCCGGCCAACGATCAAAAGATCATCAATACGGGCAAAGGATACTTGTTCTTTACCGCACCTCATGCGACGGTAATCAACACACATCGCAAGGTCTTGTCCTTCTTCTTCACAAAGATAATGACAACCCCAAGGAGATGACCTAGGACGGATAAAACCCTTCTTTGCAGCTCACCCAGCTGCTTCTTCACTCCTCCAACTCATTAGGAGGCATGCGACACGGCCTCTTAGAAATAGGGCGTGACGGGCAGCAACTCGATCACAACCTCGATCTCGAACAGAGGCATCCCGCAAGTCTTCAGAAAGACATCCGCAAGTCGCAACGTGGGGACATCGTGAATCTCTAATGCCGGCTTTGCTTCAAGGACATAAAGATGGGGCCTCTAATCGTGGCGAAACCCAACCTGCTTCACCAAGGATCGTGAGGTAGACAATCTTTCTCGCACAATCGAGCCCAAGTGTTGGGACAACCAATCCATGCCAAGAATCACATCCAAGGCGCGAGTCGAGTAGGATAAGATTCACCAAGAATCCACTCCTTCGATGTGGATAGGAACAC